>CM069236.1:5696606-5866606 GCA_035582765.1 Acer negundo | reverse complement strand
AATTTAGCGGTGGCTAGCCGTTGGAGAAAGTAAAAGAAGAAGAAAAAGATGAATTATTTGGGTTTAAATAAAAAGAATTTGGGTTAAATAAAAAATAGAGAGGATGAATTTGAACCATTAGATATGAATGATGTGGACTAATCTTGACCACTTATTTCATTTGAGGAGTGATAAAAAAATATATATATATATAGAGGATGTCTTCCCTCCCTACATTTGAGGAGCCTTTGGCCGGAATAAATTTTAGGGAGTGTGATAGGGAGCCTATTGGAGCACATTCTGGTTCATCCTCCCTAAATATAGTCAAGGAGATTGCAAATTCTGACCTATTAGGGACGCTCTTAGGTGTCTTTATATTTTGTTTAGAACGCATATTATTTTATGTTTATTAAAACAATAATGTTAAACATCCCACCTAAAATTCCACATTTTTCATCCTACTACATGTGGCATGTAAGGTGTCAAATGGTGAGTGTATATATGAGGTATGTGAGATAAATCATCATTAATGTATATCCACTCACAATTTGACACCTCATATGCCACATGTAGTGGAATGAAAAAGATAGAATTTTAAGTGGGATTTTAGGTGAGATGTATAACATTACTGTTATTAAAATTCTAAAACCCAAAAATTGTTGTAATGCATCAAAAATTAGAGAAAATAACGTAATGTAATTCGGTTAGGATTCATTTGATATATATATATATATATTTTACTAATTATGATATGTTAACTGAAAGGGTGAATGAATTACCGTTCAATATGATTTGATGGTAAATAACACTTATTAAATTTGGCAATGTATTATACTGTATATATGTTCAAATCACCTAGACATTATATATATATATATATATATATATATATATCAGAGCCTCTAACTTACAAACCCTGTTGATATAACTTTACATACAAACATATTTGTCAGCTTTTGGATCAAAATCCAAGGGATCTTGTGGATTCTCTTTCCTGACTCACCACTTGCCAAAGTCCCTTAAATTTTGATAAAAGCTGACAAATAGATTTGTATAAAGAGGCTAATGTATGGGGGGCTATATGGGCCATGGACCTCAGCAAATAATAATAAATAAATAAATATATTATATTTAAAATTAAAATGTGAACCAATAAAAAAAAACTATTGTACATAAAATGTTATATATATTTATATATATATATATACACACTAGGTTTGGTTTCACGTGCAAGGCACGTGTTTTAATATATATATATATAATTATAATATTGATATTATAATATTTGATTAGAAATTAATTTTGATATAATATAAAAAAATAAAAAATTTATATACAACTAATTATGAGATCACAAATTATAATAAATAAAAAACATAATTCAATCATATAAAAATAACTCTCATGATACATCAACTTATGGAGGCAATAACATTATTTACAATATATTTTTTTTAAGAAAAAAAAATAATAAAGTCTTATACCTAATTGCAAAGGACATAAATATATACATGCTTCCTGTTAAAATGAGTATCTCACGGAGAAAAAAAAATTTCAATCAAAATCATTCAAATACAATCACACTACTACAGCTGTATACAAAAATGAATTAAACCCTAAATTGAAGAGAAAATAATGAAAGGAAAAAAAGAAGTAGAAAATCAGAAACGTACCATTTTTGAAGGAATTGAAGAGGAAAGGGGACCTAAATCTCTTTTGATTCTTTAGTGTTTAATTTGTTGAATGATGTGATCTTCTTTCGTGTTTAACAGACAGCCAAATAATTAAATCTAACTGAAATTTAGCATAAGTAATAGCAAAAATAAAGAACCAACCTTTTCCTGGATGAATCATATAGAGAAATTCATTGGGAAGAAGAGGAGAGAATGGGGAAAAATGTTTCAATGTTTATCTCTCGTTTTGTCTAGAGGTGGGAAGGACCCAGAAAGAAAAGAATGTGATTTGTATAAAAGAGAGATATCTAGTCCACCGCTTGGACTCTAATAGGTTTTTTTAATATATTTTTTATTTCTTTCACTTGTACAATTAAAAAGAAAAAAAGAGGATGCTATAATTAAAAAGAAAAAAAAAGGACGTTATAATTAAAAAGCCTCTTTTCAAAGAAACTATTTTTTTTTTTTAAAGGATGTTATAATTAACCGACATATCGCTCTTTTAATAACTATTGATTTGGGTCCAGTCCATATCATTACCTCTAGCCTCATAGCAAATAACCATCTAAAGTTATAATAATTGGGGTAAACTATTTAACAATGATTTAACCTATTTATAATTTTAAATTAAGATAAATTTTGGAAATTACTATACAATTCATGTTGTATTACTATTACTGAGATATGTCTATTGTGTAATTCTACAAACTCGAAGGCTTGTATCTCTCATTTGACTTTTTTTATAAAAAAAATAATAATAATAAGAGATGCTATAACTAAAATCTTACTACAAGCTATCTATTAAGTAATTATATAAAGTTTAAGGGTTGTAATTCTAATTTTACTTTTAAAGAAATGAAAAAAAAAAAAAAAAAAAAAAAGTCAAAGAAATTAAAATAAAAAAAAAAGGGAGGCTATAATTCCAGCTGGCCATCCACACTTTTATATATAGTATATATATATCTATTGTCAGTTCGTCATAATATAAAATATATGAGGACGAAGAACATATACCACATATTATGGAGAAGTTTTGACAAGTGCATACACTTTAAATCAAAGGAAATAAATCTAATGGTCTATATTCTTCGTCTTGATATATTTTATATCAGAATGAACTGATAATAGAAATATTATATATATATATAAAGTAGGTGATAATATTATCTTGTCCCTCTATTAACTAATAATTTTTGTTCCCATAATTCTAGTGACCATGAAAATAGGAAACAAAATCAATCCATTTTAATATTTTAATTTCCTATTATTTCATACATTATTACCCAATCTAGTATGTAATATATATATAATTTTTTATTTTTCTTTTAGATTTCACTAGAACAAACTAAGTAAATATTGAACTTTATAGCGACTACCTATATTATTTATTTTGTTAGGTTAATTATTAATGTGATTTTGATAAATCTATTTTATTAGTTTATTATTTAAATTTTTTTCAAAATTATTATAAGTTAATTTGGTTTGACATGAATATTATAAAATTAAGTTACTAGTACGTAAATAATTGTGATTTAAATATATCAATGATATAATGATATCTTAACTAAGCAATTAAAATTTATATTTTATAAATCGGGAACTATTAAAATATTATTTTTAGTTATGCATACCTTTAAGAATTGATATAGGTTTTGTAACAAAATAAAAGATGTCTTTTCATACACACTTTAATTATGTAATTGAAATGAAAATTATAAAGAAAATTAGATTGATTTGATTATAAATAATTTTCTAAATATAAAATAGACGTTTTACATTTTAATTAGTTAATGTCTATTTCATTTATTTATTTGTATCATTACTTTTAACAACGAACGGTATCACATTTTGTTGAAAAGTATCAGGGACTCCACACTTATTCTTGTGCGGGATTCATATTGATATTATTTGAAGATTGCGTGACCTACAATATTAATTTTTGTCTTGGCCTCCCCAAAGCCAAAATCCTGGTTTCATCCCTATTTGTATATAAGGTTATATGTGAGTAACTATTTATCTATATATATATATATATTATTAGTTATCAAGTGAGGTATACTTTATTTTAATTTCCGTAAGGACCTTGATGAAATCACATATATTTTTATGAATTTTGATCTGAAATTTTATGTGGATGATAAATTCATTGAAATCTACCTATGAATAAAATTTGAGAATTTTTCAAGCACTAGAACTACTTTTTTAAAATTTTCCGATATTTATCTTATTTTTCCAATGCTTTTATATTTAACAAAAGTGTGATAAATAGTTCTGGTAGTTGAAAAATTCTAAAATTTTATTAATAAGTAGATTTCATTAAACTTATCATTCTAAAAAAAAAATCAGATCAAAATTTATTAAAATAGATGTGATTTCATCAAGGTCCTTACTGAAATTAAAATAAAGTATACCTCACTTGATAACTATTACTATATATATAATGTAAGTTCCTCATATTTTGATTGGCTTATTTCGTTGGCAAACCATATTTGGGGATGATTTTATAATAGGTAGCTTAGGTCCTCGATGACAAGCTTCCAAGTATCTCCGTGAATTCAAGAGCAAGAACGAAAAGTAAATCACTTGACTTATCTCTTAAAGAGATTAGTTGCACTTACACACTTCTCATGCATCCCTTAGTTTTCTTACGTTTGTGTTCATTGTTTGCATGTGTGCATTCTCTTCACACTTCACATTTGCACCTTATTGTTGGATTTTTATATGTGATCGTGTGTCATGTAATTCTTTTTCCGAAGTGTGTTCGGAAACGTTCACGCTTGTGCGATGCTTGACCTCAGAGAAATCTCTTTCTTCTCTTGAATTGGTCCTTGGTAATGACCATTGGGCATATTGCTTTCTTTGAGCCTTAAGAGTTAGTGCGTTGGTCTTTTGACCCGCGTAGCACCAACGCACCTCCCGTGCAAATCGAGCAAAGGTTCTGCGCTGGTCGTGTGCTTTCGTCAAGCGTCACACCCGCACAAGTCGAGCGGAGGTTCTGTGCTACTCGACTAGCGCAACACCAGTACACAGTCGCGTTTTCTGGGTGTATTTTTCCAAAACGATGTAGCTTCATTTTGCCTTACTATATATGTTCTCTCTTTTTCCTTACTCATTTTTGTGAGCTCAAAATCTAATCTAAGTGAGAGAAAGCATTCTTCTAGCAAGAGAGACTCTAAGAACTCACCTTTACTCAACCAAACACATTCCCATGAGCATCTAGCATCATCTAAGCAGGGGTCTTCTTGTTTTCTTTGACTAGGTAATTTCTACATGCCTAGAATCTCTTGTTTTATTCTTATGACATGTTTGCCTAGGATTATCATTTATTTGTTAATTAAATGCATGTCTCCTTACTTAATGTTGATTCTAACAAGTTTGAGACATTGAATGTTGGTTGAATTTAGTTTTCATTAATAGCTAGCATTTATGACCATTTTGTCCTCTAGCTAAATCTCTACGCCTTGCATGTAGACATTGTTGATTATGACTCTTTAATTGCATTTATTGTCTTTGTCATGTTTAATGACAACTTGTGTTAATTGGTTTTTGTTTGATGACTAGATTTTAGATTCTCATATATATATCTACTTAGTTCCTTATAAGCATTCATATAAACATTTTGATATCTAGGATTGTTTTTATTGCCATCATTTAATCTCTTCATTTAGAGTTAAGTCTTGTGGCTAAGTGGTTAGTTCACATGTAATTGGTCTAGAATTACTATAAAAGACCTGTAAGGTAGTAGTGGTGGGTTAGTGACTGAGAATGGTGTGACTAGAGGTCAACCTAGGTTGTAAACATCATTACATAATACATATAGTGGATTTGAGGACCGTGTATGGTTAGAAAGATAGTCCGTGAGTTTTTTCCAATTGTGGGTTTTTCACGTAAATCAATCAACGTATTATTTATTATTTTCTACACTTTAATTATATTGATTGTATTTCATTGTAGTGTATTAATTTTTATAATATTGACTAATCCGAAAAGTTGGTAACTAATTTGATTAACAACCAATTCACCCCCTTCCCCCAGGTTGTTTAGACACACGATTATATATTTTCACACACACACACACACACACACACATATATATATATATATATATACACAGTCTTTTTATTATCAGTTCGTCCTGACAATAAATATATCAGGACGAAAAATGTGGACCATAGATTATAGAGAAGTTTTGACAAGTTCATACACTTTGATTCAAAATATGTAAATCTAGTAGTCCACATTCTTCGTCCTGATATATTTATTGTTAGGATGAGCTGATAATAAAAAATATGTGTGTGTATATATATATATATATATATATATAATACTTCTCTAATCAGGACCGTTCTGACTTTATAATTTCAGGATATCCGACCACAGTCATACATTCACAGAGAGCCTACAACCTCACATTAACAAATACCCACACCTAATACGAATATGTGGCTGTGATTGGACGTTCTTAACTTATAATTTCAGAACATCCTTACTAGAGAACCACCATATATATATATATATATATATATATAATAATTCTCTAGTCAAGACATCCTGACTTTATCATTTCAGGACATCCAATCACAGCCACACATTTACATTCGGCCCACAATCTCACATTAACAAATACCCACACCCAATGTGAATGTGTAGCTGCAGTTGGACGTCCTAACTTTATAATTTCAGGACGTCCTTACTAGAAAACCACCACACACACATATATATATATATATACACAAACACAAAAATGTTCAAGTCAGTATGCACTGATATAATTTTATCAGTACGTTGCATGTGTACTATTAGATTTACATATTTTGACTCAAAGTGTATGCGCTTGTCAAAGCTTCTCCATAATCAATAGTTCATATGCATTGATACTAATGTAGTTACATTAGTGCATATTGATGTGAACGAGACCGTATATATATATATATATATATATTGCTTTTAACAAAAAGAAAAAAAAATTATTGTTCCAACTCAATATTAAAAAAATAAAAAAAAAATCTTCTCTCTTATGAAATTCTTAAGAGAGAAGATTATTTTTATATTTTTTATAATGAGTTCAAACGATAAAAAAATTATTTATAGAGATTGTTTTTTAATATTTATCTTATGAGTGGTACTATTAGCATACCCCTTATTGATCTATTTATGCAATTATACCCCATCTTTTAAAATTTTGATTTAATTAAATAAATTTAAATGGTTTTATTAATTTATTTTATTTATTTCCAAAACTACCCTTTTTACTTATTTTTCAAACTTAATAAATCACATCTCTAGTCGATCTATCTATCTCAAACCTCTTTATCTCTGGTCTCGTCTTTCTCTCACCTCCCATGAACGAATTTAATATCACTTCTTATTTCTTTTTTCAGTGTTAAGATAACGACTTCAATTGATGACATGATGGAGGAAATCGGAGGAAGACCTATTTCAAAAGCTAAGATTGAAATATTGTTCAGTAAGTCGGAAAAGTTTGACAAGTTGATGGTGGCAACTGCAGAGGAGACCGCCATAGATAATGAGGAGCTGAGCTGTGCTTCTGAGATGTTTTCCGAAACTTAGTTTCTTCATAAATTCATAAATTTGTAACTAGTTATTCGTAGGTGTACTTTTGATCATAACTTGTAGTGAATCATATTTCTTGTAGGAATTTTTGTAACAAATCTATGCCCTCCTTGGCTACTCAATTCAAATATATTTTGAAGTTTCAAAAAACATATTAATAATTGTTTTGGTTATCATCTTTTCTGAAAATACACATAAAAGTGTTCCCATATAACCAAATTAATCGTCAACTTTTTCGGTTAATCAATATTAATCACAAGTATCCCTTATGTCTAACATAAACCATCATTTTAGGATAAGTGTGGAAAATAATAGCAATGACACAATGATTTGTTTTACATGAGAAAACCCTAAGAGAGTAAAAAACTTACGGGCATAATTGACAATCGAACCCTCAAATCCACTATTTGCAAAAACAATTACAATCTAGATTGATCACATCACACATAATTGATTACTAATTTGTCTTTGCTACTCGCATGTCTTTAATAGTGATTTTAGGCTCTTGCTTGTAAACTACACACGATAAATAGAAGACTTAACTCTCAATAGAAGAGAAATGTAACTTAATGTGAATATGAACAATATTCAAAATGTATAAATGCAAGGTCAACATATTTAATGTTTATCTAACCATGGATGAACAAGTCAAACAATCATAGATATCATGTTACCATATGACATACATACAATTTAGCTATACGAACAAATAGAACCCTAGATGCAATAGCTATCACAATACAAAACCCAACAACCAACACAAAAATCTCAATTTATAGATAAAAACTTAATTTAGATACAAACAAATCATAAAAGAGATTTCTTGTTAAGTAAAAACACTAAAATGGATGAAGATGACGTTCTACTTACCAAGTCATGTGTGTTGAAGAAGACCCATGCTAGAACAAGTGTTGCAGAAGTCGGCGACTAGGGCTGATTAGTCGCCGACTAGTTGTTCGACAGTGGTCCGCCACCGCAATTCGAAGGCAGTTGGCTATGTGCGGTTTCCGTCAAAGCCGGACCAAGTTGTCGTCTAATCGGCGCACGGTCAACGTCGGGTCAAGTCGACTTTGACCATCGATCAAATTAAAAAAAAAAATAATAATAATAATAAAGAAACACCCAAAACCAAGTCTTCTCCTCTCTTATAAACTTCAAAATAAAAAATGAACCAGACGAAATTTCAAAATCAGAAGAAGAAACACCCAAAAAATGAAGAAACAAAATTTCAAAATCAAAACAAAACAGACAAATCTTTGTCTCTCTTCTTTCCACCATCAAGTCACCGTCGCCGTGCGTCGCTGCCCGTCGCCTTCTTCTCGCCGACTTCACTTCTTCTTGTTCTCCAATTGGTTAGTTCGTTTTAAATTAGATTTCAGGGTTTCTTAAATTAAGTGTTGTTGATAACCAGAGCAGTTGACTCTGGTTAGTAAATACCATTTATTAACCTGTGGTTACCTAAATGGTTTGAATAGGACCACACCAATTTTACACATTATTTTTTACTTTTCTTAGTAACCGTGTGAATCAACAGCCAACACCTTAGTCCATTAGTTCAATAGTAATACACATTGAATGTAAATAAAATCATTAAATCTTCAATACACATTACACATTGAATGTCAATAGAACAATTAAAATCAGTTTTTGAAATTCAGATAAGTTTAATTGATTACTTTTTATATTATTGATAACTCAGATAAATTAAAAAAATTATTTCAGATAAAAAAAACCTATAAAAAAATTTTTCCACCGGCCGATTGGCCGACTTTCGGCCATCCAACTAGTCCCCGACTAATCCCCCTAGGCAATAGGCGGTGGATCATTGCTCGACTAACGCCTGGTGACTTTTACAACACTGGCTAGAATGATGCTAGATAATATTAGATGATATTTGAATCATGAATGGATGATAGGTATTTGGGATTTAGTTAAGAAAAATCAAATCTTGGTAGCTTTTCTTGGAAGACACTTTTAGGCTCTTTAAATATTGTATTTTTAGCTCACAAGACGAAGTAGAGAGAAAGATATATATATATATATATATATATATATATATGAGCCATAAACGAAACTATAACATTTTGGAAAAATAGGCCTGAAACTGGATACTATGCGGGTTCAGTGGTCGGGTATGGACCCGTGCACCGTGCATAAGAAAAGAAACCCGAGAACGCTGCGCAAGTAGAACCAGCGAAGTTACCAATGCATCGGGACCTGAAAAAACAATTCGAGGCCACTGCGTAGGTAGGACCAACGCACTACCAGTGAAGTTACCGGCGCACCAGGACCTGGAAAAACACCCTGAGAATACTGCGCAGGTAGAGACCCACACATAGGGACCATCTCCAAAGGTCACTCATTGCGCTAAAATAAGCACACCATTGTGCATGCACGGACGTTTCCGATCAAGCATCTGGAAACGAATTACCATACTCAATACCACACTTAGATCTAACAACAAGGTGCACATATGGGAAGTGTACAACACACACATATAAGAATTTGAAACACAAATGTAAGAGAATAAAGCATGCATGAAAGGTGTGTGTGTGTGTGTGCGCGCGCACGCAACTAGTCTCTTCAATTAAGAGTCAAGACAAGTTAGTTACCTTCCTTGAAGCACTTGAAGTCTACAATGAGATTCAGTAGCATTTGAAGAGAGTTCTTCGAACCTAAGCTACCCTTACAATTTTAAACCCCATTGTGATTTTGTCAACAAAATAAACCAATCAAAAAGTGAGGCATTTACATTTTCACTTTCAAATTCTATTAGAGTAAAAAGATTAAATAATAATTAATATCTCATCCGTCTAATGCACCCCATGTGTTTGATTTATTGTTTAAATAGGATCCAATACAATTGTGAATTGGATTGTCTTCGGTCCTTTTTTTGCTGGGTGTTTGTTGGGTGCTACGGGGCTGTCAATGGCGCTTTTGTTATTGTTGTCCAGACCTCTGCTTTTGGCCTTTGCTATATTCTTTGTGTGGGTTTTTGTTTGCCCGGTTGTTTTGCTTGCCAGAGCCCTTGCTCTGTTTTGGTGGTGTTCCTTGCTTGCCCTTTAGTGGCTTTTTTTTTTTTTTTTTTTTTAATATGTTGTTAAAAAAAAGTGTGAATTGGGTAGTGCATAAAGTTTAAAAGCCAAACTCCTTCTTTGTGGACTTCAAATGCCATGATTGCTTCAACATAATGACATTGTTTAGTCGAAGTTTTGAGACTTACCACATCAAATATACTAATTGAGCAGACATACAGTGATGTTTGATTATGAACACATAATAATTATATCTGCCATGTGAATATATATGAAGAATAGTTTTTTTTTTTTTTTTTAAACAAGAATTGTCTTCCTTCTATAAGAAAAACAAAAGAAAAAAAAAAATTAAACAACATAAAAGTAGCTGCTTAGTTTGACTGAAGTCAGAATCAAAAGGTTAAGATTACAACATTGGTGCCATGCAACAACTCAACCATTCAAATCTATTGTTTCCTTGGTCATAACATCAAACACCAAATCTTTGAAAGCATCTATATTATTTGTATATGGAGTTTCCCATCCTCTTGACATGGATGGTGATATTCTAACCAATTAGCTGCTGTATAAAGCATTGGCGAACCTGGTACCATGAACACCTAAATAATGTATAAACCATTATTAGACTTTGGAAAAAAAAGAAAAAAAAAAAAAAAAAAAACTAAATGTACTTATGAAATACTTGTATATACCTCTATGAAATGACATCAATTAACGAATACAATCGTTATAATTTTGTACAAAGATTGCGGCAATGGAATAGATCTTAAGGGAGAAATGTAAGACACAATTGCTTTGATAGGAGTACTAGCACAACATTGTATTTCGAGGCAATGATATGACCGGTCTCAGGCATGGTCATCCAATGATCTTGTCTTGGATTACTTTCAAAATAAGATAGTGAATGTAAAACCTCATGCACCCTATTAGCATAGCCAAACATTTTAGCATAATGATCAGAATGATCAAGTAACTTAATAACCAAATCCCTTCTTACATTGACCCAATTTTCCTCATCCACGCACATCAAATGGGCCACAGATCGAAAACCACAATTACCATCACTTGCAACATCCTTAACTTTATATATATAAGGTCTCATTTTAATTAGAAATGAGTCAATGTATGTATTAGAATTAAGTAATTTTTTTTTAAATACCTTTCTTTTCCGTGGTGGATTTGGTTGATGTGAAGATGTAATTCTTTGTGAATGATTATCGAGTATAGCTAATACATACTCAAATTGAGATGGATCCCGACAAATAGATGTATCCAACTTTCGACAAGGTCGACCTCACGCCTTAGCCTTAACTATTGGCTCCACCAAATGAGTTGATTCTGGATTTGCTAACTCCATCAATTTCTTTTTTAATTTTAGTTTGCCAAAATCATCCATATGCTAAACGTTTCATAATCATCTCTATCTCAATTGTGCAACTTAACTTCGTTGATCCATCACCAATGCTAGGCACTAAGTCTAACTTCTTCCAATGTGAATTTACACAAAATAAAGGAATTGGTCGAACTTCACGCTTATATCCTACAATTTCATGGGTACATGGGCACCCGTGCATGTGTCGAACTATACATTCACAAGCAGAGGGATCTAGGCCAACAGTGTCAACTCGGCCAAACTCCTCAAGTATTATATCCAGTGCATGTCGTGAAATGAAACCCCTTAACTCTTTAAAGAGAAAATGAGTAAATTTATGTTGAACAGTGGTCTTGCACTTCTCAAATGAAGCCTTAATCTATGTGTGTTGCAATTCTAGCAAAACATGAATTTTATTCCACAATGTTACAAATGTTCCCAGTGATGAACCTAATTTCCTCTTCAATTTTGCATGCATAGTTTTAGCCCTATTACAAAATAAATTTGATACTGTTAATTTGTATATAAATAAATAAAAATGGAAAAAAAAAATAATGTAAATATACCTGTTTGATGTTACATTTCCAAAATGCATAACCAAATTTGTCCAAACCGTAACAAAATTTTCTTTATACTTGTCTAACCATGTATGCTTCACGTAATCAAGTGCTCGTTGATATCCAGAAAAATCACTCTCTAGAGCACTTAAGTATTGCATATACTGTTGTTTTGTGTGAGATAACTCCAATGCATTCCAACTACAAATGAAGTCTTTTAAATCTTTTGTAGTCTTAAATAGCTTCCTACAACTAGCTAAGATATTCTTCGAGATGTGCCATTTGCAAAGAAGATTGATTGTTGTTGGGAATATTTTTCTAATGGCGTTCATCAAAGCTAACTCTCGATCTATCACTATTACACTCGGCAACATTTTGTCTTCCATAATTCTCTTCAATCTCTGGAATGCCCAAACATAATTATCATCATGCTGAAACTAAAATAATGCAAAACCAACATAAAATGTCAAATGAGTCGATGTCACACCAACTATCTCCAATAATAGGTAACAATACTTGTTTGTTTTGTAAGTGCAGTCAATAATTAGCACACACGGAAAAGCCCGCAACAATTCAATAGTAGAACGATGTGCCCAAAATAAGTCTGTAATGCAGTCTGTATCTTCATGACTTCGATGACACTCAATGTAGTTATGCTCATTTAATTTACTCATAAGTTGTTATATTTGTGATCTACCGGCTTGCTCCACAACCTTATATTTATAGCGTGCATTGTATATCATTTTCATTGTGCTGACATTATGAATATCTCTATTCTGCAATGTATACAAAATGTTTCACCTCACTTTTTGACATATCAACCAACATATTGACCTCTTCTTTGGTAAGTCTCTCAGCAAATGAGTGGCCTTCAAGATGTTGTGCAGCTGGATGATTATGTAGCCCATTAATCACTTTTAATGCCCAATTATCATCACTTGCTAACTTTTTCCCTTTCAACAAAAAAGGACAATTGCACTTATTTGTTCCAGTTGCTTTTGACCTCTTTTTTCCCTGACAATCGGGTAGGCACGGTTCGCCAAAACCAAATTGAACTGAAAATATTTCGGTTCATCCAAAATTGAATCGGTTTAAATCGAATAAGAAATGGTAACCGAACTGAACTGAACTGAACTAAATTTAATCAGTTTGGTTCATTTCGGTTTTGAGCCTAATGGACCTAATGGGCTTAATGGGCCTAATGGGCTTAATGGATTTTTTTTTAATATGTTTTAAATTTAATGGGTTGTGGGATTCGAATTTTGGCCCAAAGTTTCATAATTTTTAATAGACCAAGCCTAAGAAAATAAATAAATAAAATAAATAAATAACTGAAATCAAACCAAAGATAAAAACTGGGTTCAATTTTCATACAGACATCGACATAAGACAAGTTTCACAAGTTCAATGTTCAATTTTCACAAGTTTCATACATTTGATACAGACATGACACATACAGTTCAATTTTCATAGATAAAAACTCTAAATCACAAATTCAAAGTCCAAATAAAAATTACAATCCAAATCCAAACTCCAAATCAAAATTACAACTAAAATAAAAACTCCAAATCACTTAATTAGTAATAACATTAAGATTATACTAAACAGGAAATGCAATAATGGCAGTAACGTAATTCCAAGTTCCTGAGTTCCTGCATTCACAAATAAACGGTAATTAGTAATGATTACGCTGAAACCCAGCTTCACAATTCAGTGCCTCAAGTTATAGTTTTGACAATATCAATTTTCAAAGAAACCTATCACAAATTCAATCAAATTACCAACTTATGTAGCCACATTCAATAACAAACTAATCACAATTTGATGGGGAAGTGGTTAGGGATTTGAGAACTTACGTAAGGCTTAAGTTTAGGAAAGATAATTAGGGATTTTGGGGTTATTATCTTTTATTATTTTATTAGTATTTATCTTTGAGATATTATCTCCTTTAAAGAGATAATTGATTCAGGTTATTATCTTTTAGTATTTGTTTTCTAGTTAAACTCTCTTGTATCTGATCATTATAAAAGGCCCCTTTAGAGCCTTTGTAGGGTTAGATTTAATGAATTGAATAAAGTATTGAATTGCTTTATTTCCAATCTCCTTTTTTGGTTCTATTTCTTTTTGGTTCTACATCAATTGGTATCAGAGCCTATTTTTCGTTCCTATACGCTTCCATCAATTTTTTTTCCCACAAAATTTTGCACCCACCAAACCTCAAACACGTAGAAACTTATCAGCAATCAGAAACCTTCGCTGTCGGAAGTACACGCGCCCACGCGCCACTGCTCACGCGCCGTCGCAGCTGTCGGTGCGTGGTCGTCATCGCCGACTCCATCAGATTCAAACAAGGCCGACTGTCCCTTTCCTCTTCATCACCGACGTCCAGTTCTGCCCCGATCAACACATATCTGCGTTCAAAAAGGCTGACCACCGCCGCTCGTCGTTGCTGCTGATTTCCGACGTGTGGACTCTCACCGTCGGTCCAGAACGATTCGTCGGCTGCTGCTTCATCTGATCGTCGATCCAGTTTTCAGTGTCTAGGTCCAGGTAATTGTGTTTTTCGACTAGGGACTTTACGGTAATTTTTGTGAGTTGGAGGACCTAGTGAAAATTTTCCTGGACTGTTGCGCTTATTCTGATACTGCTGGGGCTTTTCTCAAATTATGCATACTTCAAGGGTGTTTACGTAATTGTGCAATCTAGAGGGATTTTTCAGCAATTTTTCACAACACCAAATTTCAATTCATCAACGATTAGCTTCCTTCGGAGGACAGGTTGGTTATTCTGATTTCGAAATTCATTGGTTTTTTGTTAAATTCGCAGGCTTTTCTTAATTATTCGCATTGATCCAATTTTTATTTTTATTTATTTATTATTTTATTAATATTTGGGTTTCACTCTTATTTATTTTAATTTATTTTTATTTTATTTTTGTTATTATTATTTTTTTCAAAACAATTGCATTTTCATAAAACACAAACAGCTTAAAAAAAATTATAAAAAAAAAAAAAAAAAAAACCCTAGTGTTAGTTTCAGCCGTTTATTGGAATTAGATATTTGGTTGTGGACGTACATGTCTAGGAAAGTTCTGTCAAAGGAGGCTGGTACTTAAGTGTGTCCATTGTGACCCTCCACCCTTTCCTAAAAACTTACCTGATGTATTGTTTGCAATTGTGTACACTATCCTATAAACAAACCCGTTTAGAGTCATAGGTGGTTTATTGCGCACATCCGACTAATTTATTTTTATTATTCGTGTTTTCACATTCATAATACACATAATGGTTACCAAACAAGACTTTGAACAATCAAACCAAGCTTTGAATGATAAAATCACAACAGTCCAAAATGACCTTAGGAAGCAAATACTTGACCTTACAAATGCGTGAAACTTTTACCCGTATCGAGTCCCGGTTCACTGATTTGAACACTCACCACTCTCCTAGGGATCGAGATAAACAACATATGGAAGAACATATTACTGGGTCTACCATGGGTCAAGGTACACCTGTCCTAGGTCATAGACATCCGAGTTCATCCAATATAGGTCTTAGAGCTTCAGCCTCTAAGGTCCTCCCTTTACATAGGCATAGTCAAACATTTCGACCTAAGTCTGATGATGAACCTGATGAATATAGACCACATAGGCATGCCTTTAGAGGCTTACCTATTGAGGATCATGACATTAGGCGTCCACCTAATCTTCTTCCTCACCGGAATGTTGACCTCTATTGAAACCCCTATGATGACCGTAAAGATTTCCAAAAAAGATCTTCTGACGACCATTTTGATCCCGCTAGAAGGGTTAAGGTAGATGCCCCAGAATTTGATGGTAGGTTGGATGCCAATGTCTTCCTAGATTGGCTTGCTGCCATGGATGACTACTTTGAGTGGTATCTTATGAGTGACGAACAGAAAATTCATTTTGCCAAACTTAAGCTCGTCGGTTCTGCTAAGAAATATTGGTGAAACATTCAAATGCAATATGATCGTCTAGGTCAGGATCCCATCACCCTTTGGTCTGAAATGAAAATCAGGTTAAGAGAGAAATATCTACCTACCTATTATCGTAGTGCATTACTAGACTAGTACCTTAACATTAAGCAATCTTCGTCTAATGGTAATGACTACATGTCTGTTTTTAATGACCTGTTGATCAGGTGTAATATCAAGGAAGAACCCGATGTCACTGTAGCTAGGTTCCTAAATGGCCTTAAGTTCGAAGTCAAACATGTGGTTAGCATACACAATCCTGAGCTTTTGGAGGATGCCTACTCTAAAGCACTAGAGGCTGAGAAATACCTTCATCTTTATCCCTTTAGACGCCCTCCGAGTGACTTACGCCAAACTCTTCCTAGTCTATCTAAGGGTTCCCAGTCCTTCAACTATAAGGGGGTTAATACTTCAACCTCAAATGCTCATTTTGACTCTCAGCCTCCTATACCGAGAGATAGGCTCATTCTTCATTCTCATGTGCGTCCTCATAACCCTAATATTGAGTGTCACCACTATCATGCTAAGGGCCATATCGCTTCTTGATGCCCACAGCGTACCTTAATCATAGGTCAGAAGTATGATGACTATTATCCCCCTAACCCTATGGATGAGGTCGTAGAGCCTATAGAGGATATTCATGATTTAGATCTTGAGGCCGATCTAGATGATAGAGAGTTTGAGGGTCAGTTGCATATGATGAGATGCATATTCACTAAACTGGTAAGTGCTGATACTTGGAAACAAACAAATGTATTTCATACATTTATTCAATGCAAAGGTAAAAGTTGTAAGTGATAGATGGGGGTAGCACAATGAATATTGTTTCTAATGATGTAGTCACTAGGTTTCAACTCAATCTAGAACCTCATCCATACCCATTTAGAGTTGCTTGGGTGGATAAAAATTCTTTGCCCATTACTCATAAGTGTCTTGTTCCCCTATCTTTAGGCTCGTATTCAGAGACCATTTACTGTGACATCCTTCCTATGGAAGTAGCTCACATCCTCTTGGGAAGTCCTTGGTTATATGACATTGATGTCAAGAGTTTTGGTAGGGCGAACACCCATATGTTTACCCATCAAGGCAAGACTATTATCTTACAGCCTGCTAAACCTAGGGATAGCATCCCAACACAGACAAACACATCAGTTGTAAATAGACCTTCACCGATAGTGTCCCCTAAACACAACCTTCATATCTTAGGTCCTAGGGAGTTCATGCAACACAGCCACCAGATTGGGATTGTGTACGCACTAGTGATGCGAAAGCGAACCCATGACACCCCTACTTTAGGGCTAGAACCAACCCCCGCAATTAGACAGTTACTAGATGAATTCGTCGATGTGACTCCTCGGGACTTGCCTATTGAGTTACCACCTTTACGGGATATCTAACATGCTATTGACCTGGTCCTAGGTTCCCAACTTCCCAACCTTCCACATTATCGAATGAACCCTACTGAACTAGCTGAATTGATCAAACAGATAAAGGGTCTTTTGGAGAAAGGATTTGTCCGTCATAGTCTTAGCCCTTACGCTGTTCCTGTCCTACTTACTCCAAAGAAGGATGGATCTTGGCGAATGTGTGTTGATAGTCGAGCCATTAATAAGATTACAATCAAGTATAGGTTTCCCATTCCTAGACTCGAGGACATGTTAGATGAGTTAATTGGTGCTCAATGGTTTTCTAAAATAGACCTACGTAGTGGGTATCACCAAATCCGGATTCGGCTTGGCGATAAGTGGAAAACTGCTTTCAAATCCCCTGATGGTTTGTATGAGTAGTTAGTTATGCCCTTTGGAATGTCCAATGCCCCTAGTACATTCATGAGAATGATGACACACTTGCTTCGCCCTTATATTGGTAAGTTTCTCATTGTTTACTTCAATGATATCCTCATTTATAGTAAGACCGAAAACAAACATCTAGCTCACCTTAGGCAGGTTTTTCTCACACTTAGGGCAGAAAAGTTGTTTGTGAACCTTACGAAATGCTCATTCTTTCAATCTCAAGTCCTTTTCCTAGGATTTATTGTCTCATCCTTAGGTATCATTGCAGATCCTGCTAAGGTTAGTGCTATTTGGGAATGGCCTTCACCTAAGACCTTAACTGAGGTCCGTAGTTTCCATGGTCTAGCATCGTTTTATAGAAGGTTCATTAGACACTTTAGCACCATCATGGCACCAATCTCAAATTGTCTAAAACTAGGAGAGGTTAGATGGGACTCAACGACTAATAAAGCATTTCTTGAGATTAAGCTGAAAATGACTGAAGTGCCTGTTTTGCTCCACCCCAACTTTTCCAAAGCCTTTGAGATTTCTTGTGATGCATCCAGGGTAGGTATTGGTGGGGTCCTTAGTTAGGAGGGACACCCAGTAGCTTTTTTTAGTGAGAAGCTGAACTCAGCCAAACAAAAGTATTCAACCTATGATAAAGAGTTCTATGCCATTGTTAGGGCTCTTTATTATTGGCAGTACTACGTTTTTCCCAATGAATTTTTCCTTTACTCTAACCATCAAGCTTTACGTTACCTACAGTCCCAAAAATAATTGAACCCTAGGTATGTTAAATGGCCTGAATATCTTCAGACGTTCACCTTTGTTATTAGACATCGTCCGGGGGTAAATAATAAAGTATGCTCTTAGTCGTGTTCTGACGGTGGTCCAGTCTTTAAGTATCACAGTACCAGGATTGGATAGAATCAAATCAAAGTATTCCACCTGTCCAGACTTCGACATTATATTCCGGGAAATTTTGGATGGCCATCGTCGAGACCATGTAAACTTTGTCATTAGGGATGGTTATCTCTTCTGTGGGTCCCATCTTTGTCTCCCTCATACTTCCTTTCGTGACTTTTTAGTATGGGAAATGCATGCTAGTGGGTTAGCCAGTCATTTAGGTCGTGATAAAACCATTGCTTTGGTTGAGGATAGGTTTTATTGGCCTTTTTTGAAACGTGATGTTGCTAGGATAGTTTCCTAGTGCAGGACATGTCATTTAGCTAAGGCAACAAAACAAAACACTGGTCTTTATACACCTTTGCCTGTTCCCCACACCCCTTGGAGAGATTTGAGCATGAACTTTGTTTTAGGGTTACCCAAAACGGTACGTGCTCATGACTCAATATTGGTAGTGGTAGATAGATTCTCTAAAATGGCCTTCTTCATCCCTTGCTCCAAAACAGTTGATTCTTCACTTGTTGGGCGATTGTTCTTTAGGGAGATTGTACGTTTACATGGATTACCTGTTACTATTGTGTCTGACCATGATGTGCGTTTTATGAGTTATTTCTGGAAGACTTTATGGAAATTATTTGGTACAACCCTTAAGTTCTCCTCTGCCTTTCACCCCCAAACTGATGGTCAAACTGAGGTCGTTAATCGTAGCTTAGGCAACCTCCTTAGATGTGTTGTGGGTGATAAACTTGGTAACTGAGACCTTTTTCTCCCTATGGCTGAATTTGCTTACAATAACTCAATCCACCGAACCACCGGAAAAAGCCCATTTATGATTGTTCACGGCATTTCACCTCGTCAACCTATTGACTTGGCACCAATACAACTTGATTCACGTACATCTGAATTCGCTACTGATTTTGCCACTCATATGCATGATTTACATACTGAAGTGCGTCGCCAAATTGCATTAAGTAATGATAACTATAAATTAGCTGCTGATGTGCACCGTAGACCATTAGAGTTTGGGGAGGGTGACTTTGTCATGGTTCGTATATGCCCTGCCCGTTTTCCACCACATTCTGTTAAAAAATTGCATGCCCGCGCCATTGGGCCTTTTCATGTTCTCAAAAGACTTGGATCTAATGCTTATTTACTTGATTTGCCTGTTGATTTAACAATTAGTCCGGTGTTTAACGTATCGAACTTGTATCCTTACCGGGGTACGTTCAAGCCTCCTGTTATTTCCTCTGATGTCTCTGCAGGTCCTTCTAGTAGCCCATTGCCTTGCATTCCGCCTGTTGCAGCCAATCATGTCAACCAGGTTGAGCAGATTTTGGATGATCGCCTTGTTACCTATATTCAGGGTGGTTGTCGACAGTTTTTGGTTCGTTGGCATGGACGTTCTTCAGCTGAGGACACTTGGATTTCAGAGCCCAAAGTTCGTGGTCTTGCCCCGTCCTTATTAGAGGATTATTTACAGCACCACTCGCCAGAGTCGAGTTCTTTTCAACCGAGGGAGAATGATGGGGAAGTGGTTAGGGATTTGAGAACTTACGTAAGGCGTAAGTTTAAGAAAGATAATTAGGGATTTTGGGGTTATTATCTTTTATTATTTTATTAGTATTTATCTTTGAGATATTATCTCTTTTAAAGAGATAATTGATTCAGGTTATTATCTTTTAGTATTTGTTTTCTAGTTAAACTCTCTTGTATCTGATCATTATAAAAGGCCCCTTTAGAGCCTTTGTAGGGTTAGATTTGATGAATTGAATAAAGTATTGAATTGTTTTATTTCCAATCTCCTTTTCTGATTCTATTTCCTTTTGGTTCTACATCACAATTCATTGTAACTCATCGTACCATATCTTAATATAAAGCTGAAAGCTGTATCAACACTTTTCTCTCTTTTTAAACATAATTTTATATATCAACTAAAAAACAGCCAAGACAAGATACATCAACTAAAAATCACTAAGTAAACTACATTTTCTGGTGACTCTTATAGTTTTTCCTGGTATGAAAATATTTATTTTAGTAATGAGCTAGCTTTTCTACTCGAATATGTCAACCTATATTACTCATCCACTATGTAAATGCAGAAGAATAGACTAATTCAAGAATTCATATAATAATTTAAATATGCTTCAGCTTCAGCTTTTGATTAAGAAAATACTATAACATCAACAATTGTGAGTTACACAAAATCCACTTTAAAATTCCAGCAAATACAACAAAACAAAGATTCAAATATTAATCAATCAATGAAATACTGTATGGCATTGTATCACTAAGTAAAAAAAAAAACAGCCGAAGCAATTCCGAAAACATAGACAGCAGAAAGACAAGTCAAGATAAATCAACTAAAAAGATCCCAACATATATATCAACTAAACAATTAAAAACATAGACAGCCGAAGCAAAACAAGATCTCCAAGAAACTAAAGACAGCGGTAAGAAAAACAACCACCAAGAATACTCAAGCAGTTCCAAAAATCTATTAAAATTATAAACTTGAACAGTTTATTAAAGAGACAAGAACCAACCTTTGAAGATTTGTCTCGTTGAAGAAAAGCTAAAGAAGAGCAGATCGGACGAGCTGAAAGTTTGTCTCGTTGAAACTTTGGCTGGAGATGAAGACGAGCATATCGGACAACCAGATCAGAGGTGAAACAATAAAAATAAAAAATAAAAAACAAGAAGAAATTAGAAAAAGAAGAAGAGAGGGGTGTGGACAAACCTTGTACTAGCAGATCGGATGTTAAGGAACAGAGTTGAGACGGGCGGCAAAGCAAATGAGGAACAGAGTTGAGGTTGAGAATAGAGTTCTCAGTTAAGGAATAGAGACGCAGAGATGAGAGAAGAGAAGTCAGAGAAGTGAAACAACAAAGTTAGTCGGTTAGGGTTTTATATATATATATATATATATGGTTTAATCGGTTCAAACCGGTTTTAGAAAACCAAAACCGGTTTAAACCAAAAAAATTTCGGTCTTCATCTTTCTGAACCGGTTTAAACCCATTCATTCTACGAACCGAATCGAACACCTTTTTTTTTGTTTAGTTCGGTTCGGATTCAAACTTAGTGCCCACCCCTACTTGACATTCACTAATTTTATGCTTATACGTACCACTCATTTCACATGCAAAACGTATTCTTGGTTTCCTTTTACTAACATTTACTTATGATTTTCGTATAACAATGAGAAATCCAAATCTCTTTCCTGTAGCACGTTTCCATTCGATTAATTCTGCTATACTAATGAACACCTATATATTTTACAATTTAAAAAAAAGGTAAGTGTTCAAAAAAAAAAAAGTAAGCTTTAAAAATAGTACTTAACAAGTAAAAACTTATAAATAGCATACCATATCAGTTGTAAATGCATCAGTATTGTCCACAGAATAGTTGATTCTTCTCACAGTTATTATGACCAAAACTTTCATCCTTAAAAAATCACCACATGAAAAATAAGTCAATGAATATTACAAACTTTAGTACTATCAAATTTTAATATTTGATTTTGTTCAATACGTAAGATTAATTTTTTTGAAAGCAATCACAATGGGCTTGTGGTTGTTTGAATATCAAGTACATGTGTGTGAAACAAGTAAATGGAATTTGTGTGTAAAATACAGTGAGGCCGAAAATCAGAGCAACAAAAAGGGATAGAAGAAAATTTTCTCATCTCTATCAAACTAAACATAATAGAAAAAAAAAAATTCTCTTGTCAAAAAAACCTAAACATAACAGAAAATATATATATATATATATGGTGTACAATTAGTAAACTTCAAACTTACTTCTAGAGAAAGAATTACTATTAAGGATACCTCAACTAATCGACCTTAGACTTTGAGTTTATCTCATACTTCTCCACCTGATGACTTTGTGTATTTGTTATTAATTGATACTCTTATAGTTTGTAATTATCTCTTCCAGTTATCATATAGGAGTTAACTTCTCCAGCTGTAATATATGCATGTGTGTGTGCAGATATATATTTGTAAATCTATTCATCAATAACATGTAGAATTTTATTCTTCATATGGTATTAAAGCAACCCTAAAAACACAAACGAGTCATCTGATCCAGCCATGACTACCAACGATGAAACCACCACCATCATCTCATCATCTTCCTCGTCACACAGCATAACCACTTCTTCAAACACAATAATCTCCATTAATGTTGCTGTCCAAGCTCCTCTAAAGCTCACGGCAACCAAATACAGGTCATGGAAACTGCAATTTCACACACTTCTTGTAGGATTTGACCTCATAGATTTCGTTGATGGTAGCAAACCTTGTCCACCAACAATAATCACCTCAGTCAGTGATGTTACCACACCAAATCCGGTGCACCATCTATAGACCAGGCAAGATTAATTACTCTTAAACGCAATCCTTGGATCCATATCTCCCTCCATTATTCCATTCATTGCTTCCGCTAAAACTGCTCGTGACGCATGGACTGCACTTGCCAACACGTATGCAAAGCCTTCCGAAGGCGACATTATGCATCTCAAAAGTGTTCTTACCAATGTTACAGAAGGAACTCAAACCATCACTGAGTACATGCAATACATCAAGTGCATCGGTGATGGCCATGCTTGATGCTCCGAAAAATTCGGAAGACATAACCATTAAGATATTAAATGGTCTAGGTGATAAGTTCAAAGACATCTCCTCTACTGTTCGTGCCCGTGACACTGCAATATCCTTTGAGGAAATTCATGAGAAACTCATCAACTGTGAGACAGTAATGAAACAGGAAACTGCAAAGCATCAAAAACAACCCATCATTGCAAACTATGCTACAAGGCCTTCCTCAAACAATCATCAAAACACCACTACTAGTCGACACTATACTCAGAACCATGCACCATCTCAAAATTTGGCCTACAACCACGCCAAGCAGCAAAGTGGATCTCACAGTAAACACCACCATAACAGGTACTCTCCAAATCAATCAAACAAGCCTCGCTCATACCGCGGTTTTTGTCAAGTCTGTAGTGAGCAAGGTCATCCCGTCAACACCATGTCCTAAACCGACCATCCCTCCAAACCATGGCAGTCGCAAGCTCATTTTGTTACACCAAACAATTCCGCCTCTCCTGACTGGCTTATTGATTCCGATGCTTCCCATCATGTCACCTCTAATCTCAATAATCTCTCACTTCACTCTCCATATAATGGCTCTGACGATATTATGATTGGTGATGGTTCAGGTTTACAAATCACACACACCGGTTCACTCCACCTACCCTCTAAATCTAAAGCTTTCCTATTATCTGATGTGTTGTGTGCCCAAAATATGAAACAAAATCTAATATGTATATCTCAATATTGTATTGCTAACCAAGTTTCTGTTGAATTCTCACCATACTCTTTTGTTGTGAAGGATCTTCGTACAGGGGCACAACTTTTACAAGGACAGAATAACAGTGGTGTCTACGAATGACCGTCTCATGCTAAGCCGCAGTCTCCCCCTATCATCACCTTCTCCGGTGTCAAAACCTCTATTTCGGAGTGGCATCACCGTCTAGGTCATCCGTCACAAAAAATAATTAATAAGTTAGTGTCTTCCCAGGAGTTGTCTGTTTCATCATCTGCTAGGTCTAGTTTTCATTGTGATGCATGCAAATGTAATAAAACTCATAAATTACCTTTTTTGGTTTCAACTGTCTATTGTTCGAAACCTCTTGAAGTAATTTATTCTGATGTCTAGAGTTCTCCAATTATTTCTAAATATGATTATAAATACTATGTTTTATTTGTCGATCACTTTACGAAATATATGTGGTTGTTCCCTTTAAAAAATAAATAAGATGTTCATGATGTATTCGTATGTTTTAAAACATTGGTTGAAAGTTTTTTTGGTCACTCCATCGTGTCGTTCTATAGCGACAATGGTGGTGAATACATCACATTAAAATGCACAATTTCCACACATGGCATCTCACATTTCACCACCCCACCACACACACTGGAACACAATGGTGTTTCCAAGCGTCGTCATCGTCACATTGTCGAAATAGGTCTCTCACTTCTCACTCATGCATCATTACCATTTATTTTTTGGTCTTATGCATTTACAACTGCTGTCTACCTAATCAATAGGATGCCAACTCCATTGCTCGACTTGCAGTCACCATTTGAAAAGATTTTCTCTAAGCGTCCCTCTTATGCAAAATTACGCATATTTGGGTGCTTATGTTATCCTTGGATAAAACCGTACAGTCATCACAAGTTAGAACCTCAGTCTAAAGCATGCATTTTAATAGGATACTCTGTCTCAGAGTGCATATCACTGTTTAGACTTGGAAACTGATCGCATATTCGTCTCTTATCACATCACATTCGTTAAGTCTGTCTTCCCTTACACTACAAGTTTCGGTCATTCCACCCAGTCTAACACTGATGCACACATGCCTTGGCTGCCGCACAAACCACTGTTGGACCCAGTTCCCGCTAGTCATGCTCACTCTTCCGCTGCGTTGGCTGCACGTGACGCATCCACCACCTTGGCTGTGCATGAGGTCCATCATTCAGCAACACCACTGAATTCTCGAGCTCGAGCTATCACCATTGCTCCCACGACATCCAATACTGCATCATCATCCACTATACCGGCATCATCTCAGCCACCAGCATCAAACATTCCACCCCTGCAGACCGATCCCACTCCAGCCCAACCAACAGTTGACACTGCACCGACATCCACAACAGCCATCACAACAGCTAATACTGCACCAAACAGCCATCTTATGATCACAAGGTCAAAAAATAACGTCCACAAACCCATCACAAAACTCTCCCTCACTAGTGTGCTCACACCATCCATCCAAATTGAACCAACATGTGCCTCTCAAGCTCTAAAAATACCTGAATGGTGACGAGCACTGTCGGACAAATCTGATGCGCTAATTCGGAACGATACATGGGACTTAGTTCCCTCTCACTCTTCTCATAACACAGCGGGCTGCAAGTGGGTGTTTCGCATCAAGTGACCCCCGGATGGTTCTATCTCTAGATACAAAGCTCGCCTAATGGCTAAAGGATTTCATCAACTGCCGAGTCTTAACTACACAGAAACCTTGAGTCCGGTTGTTAAGACAACTATTATTCGAGTTATATTAAGTGTCGCCGTCTCTCGTGGCTGACCTTTTCGCCAACTGGACGTGAACAACATCTTCCTTCAAGGACAATTGTCAGAGGATGTCTTCATGGCTCAGCCGCCAGGCTTTATTGACCCCGTCTATCCTTCTCATGTGTGCCGTCTCAAAAAGGCAATCTACGGTTTGAAACAAGCTCCTCGGGCATGGTAAAATGAGCTTCGTCAACACCTTCTCCAAATCAAGTTTGTCAATTCCTTATCTGACTCTTCTCTTTTTATTTTTAATAAGAATGGGTGTACACTTTTTTTGTTGGTATACGTTGACGATATAATTGTAACTGGAAGTGATGGGGTGCTTGTGGACAAGTTTGTTGCCTCGCTAGCTCAGCGGTTCTCAATCAAGTATCTTGGCAGCTTGTCATATTTCCTAAGGGTCGAGGTGCTTACATCTCCACTGTTAGGATTATGCTCAATAGCAAGAGTTTAATAGTGTAATTGACAATTTTTTCATATTAATAAAGTGATTTCTGATTTAACAAATCTTATAGCATTTATAGTTTATTATTGTAATTGTCAAAGTAAATAATCATAAGGTCAAAAAACTATGAGATATAAAGAATTGTTCGTACATCTAGATATGTATGAGGTAGATACAATTCTTTAGTTAGTCTTGAATATTGTTCACAATTTAAGATAAAGGTTGGGCACCTTTACCTTGTTAAAGTTGTAGATTTTTATGCTAGCATTTGAGTGGGATCAAATGAGATATAATGAGTCTAAATCATCAAAGTGTCTTTGAATAAAAGAATCTAGTGCACTAGGTGCATTGAACAGGATCACAATGAAATACTATATCTAGAACCGTCAGTAAATAAAAGTTTTTCATTATGAGGACAATCGGAGATACTATCTTAATTCTGAGATAAATGATGGACTTATGGTTGCAAGTGTTATCATTTGAGCTATCAATGAGTACGATTATATAGCATAGTCTATTCTCGATAGTTTGGTGGTATTCATTTGTTAATTGATAGAGGACTTCATTTATAGATATGGATATTGTGGCTCTATTTATTAAAATGAGAGTATAATATTATCATATGGATGTTTTGAGGTATTGGATATTGAATCTTAACGTTAAGTTTTTGATAGTGACTATTGAAATATGGCTTCCGGACAAATCAAAATATTCAAGTTCAAAATATGGTGATATGAGTAAATATGGTAACTAGGAGAGCTATAGACGGTCTATGAGCTTTTGACGATTACTGATATTATTCACGATGATACTCTTTCTCCTATAAGATTGTCTAGGGTTTGAATGAGAAACATTTACTTGTTCTATCTTTATTTAAGAGTACAGTTTTAGCTCTTTAGTGGAATGAGTTAAAATTAATAGATTGGACCTAAGTGAATCATTTGTTGATTGTGATTGGGTTATGTCTATTGAAGCTTAAATTTAGATAGCCCGCAAAGATCCTTAATCCACACGGACTTCCATGGATCACTTGATATATTCTACCGGACCAATTTATGGGTCCTTCTAGAATTGTACTTAATATATTAAGAATATAATTTGTACATTATTTATTTAATGGGCTATTAAATTATATTAATATATTATTGAAAGACATGTGGGTATGTTTCTTTTAGTAAGAATGGGTCTAGTTCACATATGAGTTTTTTTATTAAAGTTTAATGGATTTAATAAAATGGAAAAACAATATGTAAGCCCATATATATGTTGGGAAGCTAGGTGAATTAATTTGCCTGATGTATTGTTTTATTTTATTATTTAATTAAATGAGAATTAATGAATTTATTAATTAATTATTTAATTTAGAATCAAAATCTTTTTCTGACTAGGAAATATGTTTCTTAATAGTATACTATTGTTGGTAGGTATATAAGGAATCAAAAACTTTATTTGGTAAGTAGATAAATAAAAGAAATTATTTATCTAGTCAAATTAGAAAGTCTTTGATATAGTCACAAATACACTAAATAGTTGGATTCGGGTTTAGAATTCTAAAGAAATCTATCTAGGGTTAAGATTTAAGCTACAGGGCATAAATCCTACTTGAGAGAAGATTTAGACTAATATATAATATATATGGAAAGAAGAATTTGTCATATATGCAAATAATAATTCGTGCAAAATATGCATGAAATATAGACAAGTTGATTTCATGCGGAATATATATTGAATATGGCAAGTTGAATTCCAAGACATAAAATATATATATATATATATATATTATATATGGCAATTTGAATTCGGTGCTACATATCCATACATAACAAGATAATTTGGTCTTTGATATATTTTATTTAAAATAGAATTTGGTCTTTGACATATATTATTTATATGAAAAGTGAATTCGGTCTTTTATATATATATATATATATTCTTTGTATAGAAGGTTGTGAACCCTAATTGCTTGATAGAGAATTATTTTTTCTATAGTTTGAAAAATAGAATCCACTTCTTAGATTAGTGTGAGAAAATTCGGCCAAAGAGAGAGTGAGTAGAGATGTTTTATTTCGATAGTGCATTTGAAGCTTTTACACCAAAAGGTTTTGTGTACAACTTCAAATTAGGTTCACGCGAGTTTCGATCAAAAGATTGATAATTCAAAAGTGACCGGAACGTTCTTTATGATCTCTTGTGAGTTTTTGTGACTAACGAAAAAGAAAAAGTTTTTGTTATCCATCCTCAGGTACTCAATTCAAAGAAAGAGAGATCACACTCCTAGGTGATCCATGTTCATGATTGGATTGGAAGATCTTACGGATTACCATTGACGCAAAGTTAATCGGATCACGCGACAAAAGGTATTTAACTTTTTTTATACATTAATTTAATTAAGGGTTAAAGTTCATCTTTTAAAAGGGAAAATTTTTATTATATACCAAACCTATTTTCGCATTCCATTGCGCGTATAAAACCATTTTTCCCTACAATTTGTATCAGAGCCTTGGTTGTACCCTTGATTAATTAATGTATGTACATACGTGAATCTATTTCTTTTTATTGATTAATATGCATGTTTTAGAAAGAGACGACACTCTAGGTATTCTCATATATAATTACATGTGGAATGTATGGATTTATATAAGTTGTTATAAAGTGACTTGTTGTTACTCGATTTTGGTCCTAAAATTTTAATGTATTTTTTGTTTCAGAATTGTAACAAGAAGGGTGGTTTATTATCGCCATAATTCCTTATTGGTAGTTGCTAAAGTTTTTTTTATTATTATTATTAAAAATAGTGCAGTTTTTATTGTATTAAAAATAGTGCAGTTTTTTTTATAGTATTAAAAATAAGTGCAGTATTTTTTTTTTAGTTAAAAAAAATAATAAAAAATAATAGATAAATAAATAAATTAAAAATAAACTGCAGTATTTTAATGTTAAAAATATGTTGTAATATATATTCAAGTATTGAAGATTTGAAGATGTGAATAATTGAAAGCAACCGGAACGAGGTTGGGATCATGTGCGGCATAGCAATGAGCGTGCGTGCAATTAAGCACGCAACTGCGCTAGTTGTGATATGGTTGTTATGGGCTGCGCACGGCAGCCCTTTGTGGTGTTGTGGGGTGTGCACGCCCATAGGAGGCAGCCAAGGGGTGTTCAAAGTGGACGATGGCCGCATGAAGACTTGTTCGCCAAGAAAGGAGATTTTGTATTCCAAACAAATATAATTTACTTGCTCTTCTAGGATGGACCAAAATTGTGGCTATTTATTTTCCGTAAATATTACAATATTTGTTGTTGTATGATAACATGTCATATAGAATAGGAGTGCCACTCATATCTCTTTTGGTATGAACATGCATTGAATGATTTAGATATCTAATTGGCATCTAGATAACTTGGTAAATCATTTTATAGAATTTAATCACGCGCCTTAAATAATTGAATGGGAAAAAGTGTTTTGAAACACCTATGGCCTCCAAGGTTAGTTGAGATTTATGTTTTATTGGTAATCCCCCCAAGGAGTGTCCATGAATGGAATTTAGCAAGATACTTCCTTACAAGGATAGATTAGACAATTGACTTAAACGAGATCTACTCCCAAAAGAGGGATTTTCGTAAGAGAAAATTGAGGGTCGCTTGGTAATACACTCAATGTGATTTTATTGATATCCTCCCAAGAGTTCTTGTTAATAAAATCACATGGCTAAAATTGAAAACGCTGGTTGTTATACTAACAATTAGGTGGGACCTAGTCCAACTAGTAAATGGTACGAACTCCCAAAGGAGGCGTAACATTTATGGATGTTGGATCATCGTTGAATTTTACGGTTGAATTATTGATTTAATTCAAGAAAAATATTTGAAAGTGCTTTATCATGATTATTTACTTATATATATTTTTTGTTTTAATCAGAAATCATGACCCCCAACCCTAATGAACATCCTAAAAGATAACACTTTAACTGGAGATAATTTTGTCACATGAAAAAGGAAAATTGGGTTGTTGGTGCAAGCTGAAAAACATAAGTTTATTATGTCTACTCCTAAACCATTTGCTCATACTTGTGAATCCAAGATTTATATGGTTGGTAAAGTTACTACTATTAAGATCTGTCAGAAGGTCAAGAAACAAAAGAAGAAAAAACAACTTGGGCCTACCAAGAAGGAGACCAAGAAAGTAACCAAGATCAAAAGGAAATGCTTCCTTTGTGGTGAAAATGGACATTGGAAAAGGAATTGCCCAAAGTCTTCCAATGTCCCAGAATAAGAAGGAAGAAGGTGATGTTAATTATCTTGAAACATGTTTTCTGTCAGATTCTACAGATTCTTGGATCATAAATTCTGAAGCCACTAATCATGTTTGTTATTCCTTGCAAGAGTTTCAGGAAAGGAAAATGCTGAATAAAAATGAAATCAACTTGCATTTAGGCAACAGAACGTCAGTGTCTGCAAGTGCAGTGAGAGATATTAGAAATAATCTAGATTCTATTAGACATTTAAATTTAATAGACGTTTATTATGTACCTAAATTCAAGAAAAATTTAATTTCAGTTTTTTGTTTAAATAAATTTGGATATTCGGTTACTTTTAATAAAGTTTTTATTATTAGTAAGAATGACAAAAATATTTGCAAAGGTACATTGGAGAACGGTCTATACTTTCTACATAGAAATATCTCTCACTCGTTATACACAGAATTAACAGAACCTAATCATAAAAGAGTAAAATTATCAAGAGATGAAACCTACCAATGGCATTTGCGCCTAGGTCATATTAACCTTAATAGGATTAAAAGATTGGTTAGTGATGGACATTTAAATGACTTAAAGGTTGATGATCTACCAATTTGTGAATCTTGTTTGGAAGGTAAGATGACCAAAAGGTCATTCACGACCAAAGGCATGAGAGCCACTAAATGTTTAGGATTAAAACACAGTGATGTATATGGTCCTATGAGCATTCAAGCTAGAGGTGGATATGAGTACTTCATCACTTTCACAGATGACTACTCGAGATTTGGCTATGTGTATCTCATGAGACAAAAGTTAGATGTTTTTGACATGTTCAAAGCATTTAAAGCTGAAGTAGAAAATCAGCATGAGAAACATATAAAAATCTTGAGATCTGATCGTGGTGGAGAATATCTATCTGGTGAGTTTCAGCAATATCTTATTCATAATGGGATTGTTTCTCAACTTTCTATACCGGGAACACCTCAACAAAATAAGGTGTCAGAAAGGAGAAACAGAACTCTTTTGGACATGGTTAGGTCTATGTTAAGTTATTCAACGCTTCCTAAATCTTTTTGGGGATATACCTTACAAATTGCAATGTACATTCTAAATGATGTACCATTTAAGTCGATTCCTTAAACACCACATGAGTTGTGGACTAGGCGAAACCCTAGTTTACAACACTTAAGGATATTTGGTTGTCATGCGCATGTGTTAAAAGGAAAGATAGAAAAGATGGAGTTCTATTCAGAAACATGCATATTTGTGGGGTATCAAAAAGGAACTAAAGGATATTATTTCTATAGTCCTTCAGATCTTAAAGTATTTGTTTCGACAAATGCTAAATTTCTAGAAAAGGACTATATGAATGACTTTGTGCCTAAAAGTAGAATTGTCCTAAATGAGATGTCAGAAGATACAATTCCACAAGAGGTTTCATAACCCAACCCAATTGTAAGTTCCACACCATCACAAGATCAACAACTTACCATTCCTCGACATAGTGGGAGGATTAGAAATCAACCCGAGAGATATATCGGTCTAGGAGAATCAGTGGAGAATCAGTGGAGAATCTCCCGAATGACGATGATCTCTACACATATAAAGAAGCAATGGAGGATGTTGATTGTCGCCACTGGCAAAAGGCAATGCAATATGAAATTGAATCTATGTTCAATAACAAAGTCTGGTTTCTTATAGACTTGCCTAAAGGGATAAAACCCATCGGGTGCAAATGGGTATACAAGAGGAAAAGAGGAAAAGAGGAATGGATGGAAAGGTGGAAACCTTCAAAACTAGATTAGTAGCTAAAGGTTACACACAGAAGGAAGGTATCGATTACGAGGAAACCTTCTTTCCTATGGCCATGCTTAAATCCATTAGGATACTTTTATCCATTGCAGCATCTCTAGACTTAGAGATTTGGCAAATGGACGTCAAGACAACTTTCCTTAATGGAAGTCTTGACAAAAGCATCTATATGATGCAACCAGAAGGATTCATTGAAAAAAGCCAAGAGGAAAGGGTATGCAAGTTGCAAAAGTCCATATATGGACTAAAGCAAGCATACAGATCCTGGAACATAAAGTTCGATCAAGCTATGAAAGGTTTTGGATTTATTCAAAACCTTAACGAACCCTGTGTATACAAAAGGATTAAAGGCGACAAGTTGGTTTTCCTTATTCTTTATGTTGATGATATACTACTCATCGGAAATGATATAGGTGTATTAACATCAGTAAAAGAATGGTTAGCAAAACAATTTGATATGAAGGACTTAGGAGAAGCAAGTTATATTATTGGTATCCAAGTAATAAGGGATAGAAAGAATAGAACGATTACATTATCCCAAGCTTCATACATTGATAAAATTTTGTTTAGATTCTCCATGCAAGATTCCAAGAAAGGTATGTCACCTTTCAGACATGGAATCAAACTTTCTAAGGAACAAGTTCGTAAGAATGAGCATGAAGAGCAATTCATGAGTAGAATTCCATATGCCTCGGTAGTTGGAAGTCTCGTGTATGCAATGTTCTATACTAGACAATATATTTGTTTTGTTGTTGGCATTGTTAGTAGGTTTCAATCGAAATCTGGTCATGATCACTGGACGGCAGTCAAGCATATTTTCAAGTATCTCAGGAGAACAAGAGATTATATGCTTTTATACTCTGGAGGGGATTTAATTCCCATTAGGTATACAGATTCTGATTTCCAGTCGAATTCTGACTCCAGAAAATCCACATCAGGATCTGTGTTCACTATTGAAGGAGGAGCAATCATATGGAGGAGTATCAAGCAATCTTGTATTGCTGATTCCATCATAGAAGCTGAGTATGTTGCTGCATGCGAGGCTGCCAAAGAGGCTGTTTGGCTCCGCCAATTCTTAGTTGACTTGGAAGTGGTTCCTGATGCGAATAAGCAAATCACTATTAACTGTGACAACAGTGGAGCAGTGGCTAATTTGAGAGAACCAAGAAGTCATAAGAGAGGTAAGCACATTGAAATGAAGTATCATCTTTTAAGGGAGATTTAGCATAGAGGTGACGTGACGGTTACCAAAATCGCGTCAGCAGAAAATCTAGCGGATCCCTTCACAAAGGCTCTACCTTATAAGAGTTTTGATGGGCACCTAGAGAACATGGGAATGAGAGATATGACACACTTGCTATACTGTAAATGGGAGATTTTTAGGATTATGCTCAATAGCAAAAGTGTAATAGTGTAACTGACAATCTTTTCATATTAATAAAGTGATTTCTGATTTATCAAATCTTATAGTATTTATAGTTAATTATTATAACTGTCAAAATAAATAATCATAAGGTCAAAAGACTATGAGATATAAATAATTGTTCGTACATCTAGATATGTATAAGGTAAACACAATTCTTTAGTTAGTTTTAAATATTGTTCACAACTTAAGATAAAAGTTGGGCACCTTTACCTTATTAAAGTTGTAGATTCTTTTGCTAGCATTTGTGTGGGATCAAATGAGATATGATAAGTCTAAATCATCAAAGTGTCTTTGAGTAAAAGAATCTAATGCACTGGGTGCATTGAACATGATCACAATGAAATACTTTACTAGAAATGTCAGTAGATAAAAGTTTTTCATTATGAGGACAATCGGAGAGTCTATCTCAATCCTGAGATAAATGGACTTATGGTTGCAAGTGTTATCATTTGAGCTATCAATGAGTACGATTATATAACATAGTCTATCCTCGATAGTTTGGTGGTATTCATTTGTTAATCGATAGAGTACTTCATTTATAGATATGGACATTGTGGCTCCATTTATTAAAATGAGAGTATAATATTATCATATGGATGTTTTGAGGTATTGGATATTGAATCTTAACGTTAAGTTTTTGATATTGACTATTGAAACATGGCTTACGGATAAGTTAAAATATCTAAGTTCAAAATATGGTCATATGAGTAAATATGGTAACTAAGAGAGCTATAGGCAATCTATGAACTTTTGGCGATTACTGATATTATTCACGAGGATAAACTTTCTCCTATAAGATTGTCTAGGGTTTGAATGAGAAATATTTACTCATTATATCTTTATTTAAAAGTACAGTTTTAGCTCTTTAGTGGAATGAGTTAAAATTAATAGATCGAACCTAAGTGAATCATATTTTGATTGTGATTGGGTTATGTCTATTGAAGTTTAAATTTAGATAGTCCGCCAAGATTCTCAATCCACACGGACTTGCATGGATCACTTGATATATTTTACCGGACCAATTTATGGGTCCATCTAGAATTGTACTTAATATTAAGAATATAATTTGTACATTATTTATTTAATGGGCTATTAAATTATATTAATATATCAATGAAAGTCATGTGAGCTTACTTCTTTTAGTAAGAATGGGTATAGTTCACATGTGGGTTTTTTAATAAAGTCTAATGGATTTAATACAATGGAAAAACAATATGTAAGCCTATATATATATATATATATATATATATATGTTGGGTGGCTAGGTGAATTAATTTGCATGATGTATTGTTTTTATTTTATTATTTAATTAAATGGAAATTAATTAATTAATTAATTATCAAAATATTTTTCTAACTAGGAAATAAGTTTCTTAGTAGTATACTATTGTTGGTAGTATACAAGAAATCAAAGAATTTATTTGGTAAGTAGATAAATAGAAGAAATTATTTATCTAGTCAAATTAGAATGTCTTTGATATAGTCACAAATACAATAAAGAGTTGGATTAGGGTTTGGAATTCTAAGGAAATCTACCTAGGGTTAGGATTTAGGCTATAAAGCATAAATCATACTTGGAAGAAGATTTAGGCTAATATATATATATATATATATAGAAAGAAGAATTTGTCATATATGCAAATAATAATTCGTGCAAAATATGCATGAAATATAGACAAGTTGATTTCATGCGGAATATATATTGAATATGGCAAGTTGATTTCCAAGACATAAAATATATATATTATATATATGGCAATTTGAATTCGGTGCAACATTTCTATACATGACAAGATAATTTGGTCTTTGATATATTTTATTTAAAAGAGAATTCGATCTTTGACATATATTATTTGTATATGAAAAGTGAATTCGGTCATATAGATATATATATATATATATATATATTCTTTGTATAGAAGGTTGTGAAACCTAGTTGCTTGATAGAGAGTTATTTTTTCTATAGCTTGAAAAATAGAATCCACCTCTTAGATTAGTGTGAGAAAATTCGGCCAAAGAGAGAAAGTGAGTAGAGACGCTTTATTTCGATAGTGCATTCAAAGCTTTTAAACCAAAAGGTATTGTGCGCAACTTCAAATTAGGTTCACGCGAGTTTCGATCAAAAGATTAATAATTCAAAAGTGATCGGAACGTTTTTTATGATCTCTTATGAGTTTTTGTGACTAACGAAAAAGAAAAAGTTTTTGTTATCCATCCTCAGGTACTCAATTCAAAGAAAGAAAGACCACGCTCCTTGGTGATCCACGTTCTTGATTGGATTGAAAGATCTTATGGATTACCATTGACGCAAAGTCAATCAGATCACACGACTAAAGGTATTTAACTTTTGTTTATACATTAATTTAATTAAGGGTTAAGGTTCATTTTTTAAAAGGGAAAATTTTTGTTATATACCAAACCTATTTTCGCATTCCGCTGCACGTATAAAACTGTTTTTCCCTACATCCACATGGTCTATTCCTATCGCAATAGAAGTATGTAACTGATCTTCTGGTCCGGACCAAAATGTCTGAAGCCAAACCAGTTCAGACCCCACTCCCAACGGACCAAACTCTGAAACTCCTTGACGTCACATCTCTAACTGATGCAACTGAGTATCGCCAGGTAGTCGGTGTGCTGCAATACCTATCATTCACTAGGCCAGACATTACGTTTGCTGTCAACAGACTTGCTCAATTCATGCATCGCCCGACAACTGAACACTGGTCCCTCACCAAGTGTCTTCTCCATTACTTGCGTGGTACACTTGGGCATGGCTTGCATTTGCGTCGTGACTCACCATTGACTTTACATGCCTATTCTGATGCGGATTAGGCCGGTAACCAAGATGATCGCACCTCAACCGGTGCCTATGTCCTCTTCCTCGGGTCAAATGCGATCTCATGGTACTCTTGCAAGCAGAGATCCGTCGCTAGATCATCCACAGAGACGGAGTATAGGGCTATTGCTTTGGCTGCATCGGAGATCCTCTGGCTCTCCTCTTTGAGGCGTGAGCTGTCCATTTCATCCTCCATTCCGCCAACTATTTATTGTGACAATGTTGGTCGACATATCTCTGCTCGAATCCAGTTTTCCACTCTATAATGAAGCATATTGCTATTGACTTCCACTTCGTTCGTGAAAGGGTTCAACGGGGTCAAATTCATAAGTCACATGTGGCCTCGTCTGACGAGCTAGCTGACTTGCTTACCAAACCGTTGTCCAGGCCTTGTTTCGTACTCCTATGGTCCAAGATTGGTGTCTCTGAAATGCCCACCATTTTGCGAGGGCGTATTAAGAATACATCAACTAACTGACCTTAGACTTTGAGTTTATCTCATACTTCTCCACCTGATGACTTTGTGTATTTGTTATTAATTGATACTCTTGTAGTTTGTAATTATCTCTTCCAGTTATCATATAGGAGTTAACTTCTCCTGCTATAATACACGCCTGTGTGTGCAGATATATATTTGTAAATCTATTCATCAATAACATGTAGAATATTATTCTTCATAATTACTTCCAGATGTTTGATATCATTCTCCGACAATTCTTGTAGATACTTTTTATCATTGTCAAACAATTCTTGTAGATATTTCATATCATTCTCAGACTATTCTTCCAGATGTTTGATATCATTCTCTGACAATTCTTCCACATGCTTGATATCGTTTTTAGATTCTTTCATAATATTTTGCACGTATGTAAAAAGCAATTTTTAGGGTTTTAGAATTATGAAAAAAAAAAATCAAGAAAAGGATTAAAAGAACGTTTTTTTTTTTTTGTTTTTTTTTTATTATTTTTTTTTTTTAAGGAATGTTGGCTTTTATTAGATTTACTTTATTGAATATATTTTTTCTTAAATTGTATATCTTTTTTAGTAATTTTAATAAAGAAAAAAAAATACTAAATAATTAAACAAGTGGAGCATAAATAGATCAATACGGGGTGTACCAATAACACCACTCTTATCTTATTTATCTTTTCTTTATTATATATTTTCCACATCCAAATCTAACCATTAAATAAAACCAATGATTAGATTTAAATGTCTTGTGTTTTTTTATATTAGTGCGTATAAAATATATATATATATATATATATATAATAAAATAAATAAATAAATAAACTAGAAGTATACACAAGCTGTCATGGTGAACTTTTCTTTTCGAAGTCACATTATCAAACAATTTGAAAAGATTAATCAAATGTTAAATTCATTTTTAAGTAATTATTCGATTTTATAATTTTATTCTCTTCTTACAATATGGCATGCATATATATTATTTCAATCTCACTAATCTCGTCAAATCTTAAACCCTCTATTACATTATTTTATATCTCTATCGGTCTCTCTCTTTATTTGCTAAAGACAGATGGTATAAAACTATAAATCACCATCCATTTGTTTATTTAATTACTAATCAATAATCATCATCACATTCTTTTTATTTTTTTCATTAGTTAGCTAGTGTGCAGTCATTCTCAACTATTAATTAGTCAAACATATGTATGTATATATACAGATATATATATTATCATTTTATTTTTATTTTTGAAAAAAAAAATCATTTTAATTTTAATATGTAGTCAAATTAGTAGCAGGCCACGATAATGTATATTATAATTTTATTTTCCTATAGGCATGTACTTTTATATACATTTATGAAGATACCTTTTTAAAAAAAAAAAATTTAAGAAAATAGACTATATTAAAGAAGCAAAACTAGGGAAGAAAGTCTTCCGCACTTATAGACACCAGATATGGAGGAACAAATTCCATCCAAAAGACATCCACAAAAGACCATCTTAGCCAAAGCATGAATTGCCTTATTGGCATTCCTAAGGACAAAGGAAATACTAATATTAAAACGCTTAGGCCGTGTGACAATATCACTAATAACTGAACCAATGTCAACGTAAGAAACAATCTCAGAGTTGATCATCTCAACAACACTTTTCACATCACTTTCAAGCACATCTAGTAGTAAACCAGAATCAATCGTAAAAAGGAGGCGTCTCAAAATAGCAGTGGCTTCAACCCAGTAGTAATTTTCTGGTTTGAGGACAGTGGCGGATGCATGAGAGGGCTGCCCTAGGCTGTAGTCCAAGTAGCCCTCTCTCAAAAGAAATATATATATATAAATATATATATATATATATATATTATGACTAATTGCACAAACACCCCTGATATTAGGTCTAATTGTATTTATATGTAAATTTGTTTACAATTGCACTAACATCACTTACCATTAGTATAATTTATTTCATTTATTTATTCTAACTTAAAATCAAAAGACAATAACAAAAATTACAAACAATCGATCACAATTGACAAAAGTATTATTTTTTGTCTGTTTTACATATAATATTTACTTGCTTTTATTTCAATTTTTTGATTGCACAATTTAAATTCATTTCATTTTGTTCTATTTGTTAGTTTAAACAATTCAAACCGGTCATTAATAGTAAATTTCCATAATATATAGAATCTATTTTAAAACAAGATATATATTGACAAACAAATCAATATGAGAGTCTGTGAGTCATTGATTAAGCATTCAAATATATCGACTAAACAATTCAATGTGAAGGTTTGTGAGCCATTAATTAAATATTAGAATATATTGAATAAACAAAAATAAATAAATTCAACAATTGATATATAATGAATTGACTACATACTATTAGTGTGTCTTGAGAAAGAAAAAAAAAAAACTTTTTGTATATATAATTTAGCCCGATCTACAAATATTTCCTAGATCCGTCCCTGGTTAAGGAAGCCATAACCTGACCACCAGAATTTCGAATGATCACACCAACACCAACAATATGAAGCATGTCCTGAATTAATTTTTGAAGATACCTAATATCTTTTTTTTCAATCTTTTTATTTATTTCAACTTGTAATTTTAATAATACTAGTGTAAGGAGTTTATTGTTGATATATCCAACCTCAATAATGTTTTTATAGCTTTTTATTTTAATTTGGTGTGTACTACTTATTTAAATGTAGTAGGTTTTGCTAAACTCTAGCTAGCTAGCATAGTATATATATATATATATTTACGGAAATTTTTCTATGAGGATGTCCTAATAGAATTATATAAGGACATTGAATGTGAGCCACTCGTTTTACATACTTGGACTTGGTATGTATACACTTGTCAAATCACTTTTATAAATGAGTGGCTCACATTCAATATCCTGATAAAGTTATATAATGATGCCTTGATAGGAACGGGACCGTAATATATATATATATATATATATATATATTTATATTTATAGTTCAAGTCTCGCCTATGCCCATAAAACCGTAAAATTTGGAGGGACTCATTTCCTATAGTGGGAGTAGATACCTCCCAATTGTAGTAGTAGATATCTAGATCGTTTCGGTATGTCCCACCAGACCCCTAACCCGTTTAGTGTCAGATTTGTTTTTAAAAAATAAAAAAATGTCATGAAAATTAATATGCTTACAACAGTAGAATTTTAACACCATGGTTGCTTTTAATTTTTACATCTTCCCATTATAGCCAAATGTTTATTTATTTTTGATATAACATATGGGCCTATGGGGTCTAGTTACAACACAGTTATTGTATTATTAATGGATTGAAAATTGGATTTTAATCCTATGAACCATAAAATTCAAAGGTTTTATAATATATATATATATATATATATATATATTTCCTCCTATAAACTACCTATTAATAATACAATTACTATAATGTAGCTAAACCTTAACATATATGGTCCCACGACTTAGACATTACAAGATCGTCATTTAACACGTGGCCTTAGAACACATTAACAAAATGTATAGAATAAATAAGTGATGATTCAAACTTGAAAGCTATGAAGCACGGATACTCTATATGATGGAGGTAACTTGTACCTAACTCGTATCCGGTTCGGATACTCCCCGAATACTTTAAGATACGTATCCGATACGCCAAATAGCTTATCTATAGACTTTTTCGAAGGATACTTTAGTGATACTTGGGAGATACGTACCCGTTGACATTTTCACAAGTTTCACAAAAGAAGAGAAAGAAGAAGAATCAACTTAAAGACCGAAAAAGGTTCGATCGGTATCACTTATCAGGCATGTATCATATTTTTTCCATAATTTTTTCTGAAGAACCAACTTAAAGACCAAAAAAGCTTCGAAGAGGAGGAATACAACACCACAAAAAGCTGAAGATCTAGTATATATGCATAATAATATTCACCTTTTATCAAGGAGAAACCCAACTTACAATAAAGGTGCGTTTCAATTGTAAGATATTGGAGGAGATGGTTTTGATTCCATAGATATGAAGAATATCAGGATACTTGAGATTGCAAACCTTTCTCTTGATGAACCAGAGTTAGAGACCAAATTCTTTAGATCATTTGACAATGTGAATGCTGATAATTAAGTTAATTATGAATTTAGAATATGTTTTATGATTTTTTTTGTATTATTTGGATTTTGTAATATGTTATGACTTATATAATGTTTGTTTTATTTGGATTTTGTAATATGTTACGACTTGTGTGATATGTTTTATTTGGATCTTGTAATATGTTACATTGTTATGACATATGTAGTTATATGACATGTTTTATTTAAATTTTGAATATGTTTTGATTTTGAATAAATTATCAAATATATTTTCATATATTATTATTTTTTAAAAATATAAATATTTATTATTTTAATTGACGTATCTTGCTGTATCTATATAATAGTTTTTAGAGATTTACTATATTTCTATATTGTATCGTATTCGTATTCCGTACCCATATCCGTATCCGTACTATATAAAAGTAGTTGCGACATCACAATCTAATTGTTACAAAAACATAAAATTGGGACATGTCCTGTTCTGTTCCATAAATTCCAAGTATCCCATACTTGATAAATATACAGCCTGTTTCATTAAATCTCCTGGAACCTCACAATATGCGACTGCAACTGCAACTGCAAAATGTGATCATGATTCATGACACACAAGAGTTTCAAACTTGCGCGCGTGAACCTACTCAATGCACCGACAACATCAACGATCAACTGTTCCTCCCTTTTCATTCTCTCTCTTTCTCTTTGCGTAACGTACGCTTTTCTCACGTGATCCACGTGACTAAAAATTAAAATCCCCCGTTAAAGAACTGTTAAAAACGAGTAGAATTCCATGCAACGGAATCAGGAGCCACTCGCGTAGCATCCACTCTCCAGTCTCTCACCAATCACATGAAATGCCGCGATTCCTCTTTATCTTTTTCAAGCCGGCCTTTGTACTGATAAAGGAGCGCGTAACTGATCATCGACATTGAAGCGCGTGCTTCAGACCTGGAAATAGTTTCGAAGATGTGAATGCATTAAAATATTTGGAGAGAGATATGCTAGAGTTACCGTCTATTTTTTCACTTCAAGCTTTTCTCTAACCACCTCCGTCACCGACACTTTAGTGTCTCATGCCACGAACCACGATTCAAGAACGATCCACTTATTATATCGGTACAACAATTTATAATTCTGAGTTTTAATATTGTAACAGCTGAAATTTAACTATAATACAGGATCATAACGAACTAACGGCAGAGTTATTATCCGTTAATTATTATTTATTTATTTATATTTTAAATCTTTGATTTTTACATCGATTGATTAATAACAATTCATTAACTCCTTTTGTTGAACAAAACCAGGAATGTTATATATCCGATCTAAAATCTCATATATTTTTATCCAAATATACATGGTATGTGAAGTATCAAATGGTGAGTGAGTATATAGAGTAGGTGAGATAAATCATCATTAATGTGTATCCACTTATAATTTGACACCTCACATATCATATGTAGTAGAATAAAAAAAATGAGATTTTAGATGAAATGTTTAGCATTATTGTTGTTAAACATATCGGTGTACCTCGTAAATGTAATTAAAATACCCGTGTGTCTACAATATTACTTAATTTCTGTCCTGAAATTCTTTTCATGTGGAAAAAACCTGACCAAAGAAAGACTTGAAATTTAACCATTATATTTGTACCCTGTAATTATGTAATTCATAAATTTCAGGCATTTGTTGTTTTTTTTTTTTTTTAAAAAAAAAAACAAAAACAAAACAGAAAACCTTTAATGCTATGGGTGATTTTTTTTGTAAAGGACTATGGATGAGATTTTAATTGCCGGAATTAAAAATTCGCGTGAAATAGTCTATTAACTTATTTTTTGTTTACCAATTCTCATGCAAATTTTCTTTTTCCTTATTTTGACATTTTCTTGTTTGGCTGCCGGGAAAATATGAGAGTAGCTTGAGAGTTTGAAAGTTTCAACATCTTCAGAATCTCATCAGCAACAGAACACATGCATGATACTTTAGGTAAGAGAATTGAAATTTCAAAATTTGAGAGCTTCAAAATTTAAACCTGTAAAAATTGCACTTCTTAATTACAATTAAAGAAGGAAAAGTCAAAAACAAAAAAAAAAAAAAAAAAGTTATATGTAGTAATGATACAGATATAATCACAAACCCCATATCAATCAATCATCGTTTTCATCACCATCATCATCTTCCGATGATGGCAACGACGACGGCAACGACGACGTAAAATTTCTACAAAATTGGAAACTATTTTTCTCCATTTTCTCCACTACAAAATGCCCCAAAAAGTCAACAGTCTCAATTAAATTCTCTCTACACAAAAATTCTTCACTGTAAATCCTCTCAACTTCTCTATTAAAATCATGCACGAAAACATGCGTCTTCTTCTTCTCCACCTTCTCTCTCTTGCTTCTCGCCAGCACCGCCGCCGTGAAAATCGGCGCCATCCGCCCTGGTGCGGCGGCGAAGTAACCACGTGGACCGTCGACTAAAATAACATCCCAGTCGATGTCGTAGATGTGATTTGGCATATCGTTGATACCCAGTTTGCAATCTGAAAACAAAAGATTTTGAACCGGTCGACACTCTTCTTTTGTCTGAGTTCTTGCTAAAGACAAGAGCTGTTTCATTTCTTTGACTTTGGTCGTGTATTGAACATCGTAAACTTCGATGTCGGGGTGGTTTTTTTCGAATGATTGTACGAAGAACTCGCTCTCATCGAGAAGAATGGTGCGTCCATGGAAATTTAGAGATTTCCAGAGGAGGGATTCGTGTGTGAGGCCGAAAATGAGGAAGTTGCAAGATGGGGAACAGTAGGAGAGAGTGTTGGCGACGGAGGAGAGCTCGGCGGAGGTCATGGTGGCGTTGGAGGTGGAAGTGTAGTGGAGGAGTGCGGTGGTGATGGAGGAAGGGATAGTGGAGACGGCGGAGGAGGAGGAGGAGGAGGAGGAAGAGGAGGAAATGGAGGAGGAGAAAGTGGGGTTGAGAGTGGTGGTGAAGAAAGTGAGAGTGAAGACTAAAGTGGAAAGGGTGATGAAGAAGAGGAGGTAAAAGCGGTGGCTGGTGGCGGCAACGGCGGCGGTGGGGGATTTGTGGATGGAAGGGTGGAGGAGTATGAGCTTTGTGTTGTTGTTCTTCATTTTTTTTTTTTTTTTCTTTTTTTTTATGGTTTTAAATTTGATTTGATTGAGAAGAGACAAGAGAGAGAGAACAGAGGCTGGATCTTGAAATTTTAAATGTTAAATAATGTGGGTTTCAATTTCATAAGATTTATTGTGAATTCTATTTCTCGAGAAGTAACTTGGTGCACCCGATGCACCGTGTATTTTCCATCTTGACGTTACCGTGTCATTAAAATTAAAAGATTTTGCTGACGTGAGAATATTTGGGTAGGGGATGCACGGTGCATCCCGCTGCACCCAAGAATTTATTCCTATTTCTCTGACTCGAGAAGATGAAAGAAAGAAAGTGGGAGGAATCTCGCATGGATTGAGTTGAGAAAAATTAAACACCAATATCAAGGACATGGTCGTGACCTATAGATAGGACATGTGGGCCATTCCATTTTTCACTTCAATATTTCAATTTAAGGAGGAAAAAAAAAATGTTAATATGTATAATTTTTAATTTTTTTTTTTTTGAGAGATCAGAGATCTATATATTTGTTAAGCAGTACATAAATTCGGGTTTTTTTTTGTTTTTTTAAAATATTTGAACCAACTATTTTATAGATATAAGGAATTTATTATCGTATCAATCTATTCTCGTCAATATTTTTTTTTATTAAGAATCGATTAAAATGAATAAAAATATTATATTTATTATTTTAAAAAGCATGGTTGAGGAGGGTGTATTGAAAATTTGAAATTGATTGAAATTGTAAAATATTTTAAAAGTATATGAGTTTTCGATTCAAATTTATAAAGATTATAAAAGTTTTGTGTATTCGAACCAGGTTTCAAAGACTATTAAAATGAAAATGTGTTCAATTCAAACTTTTAAAAATTCCAAATAAATCAATATGTAATTATGTATTCAAAAAGTCAATTGATTTACATATTTAATTTAAATTAAGAATTTAATAGATTTTAAAATTAAATTTATTAACATAAAAGCTCATATCAAATATTGCTCCACCCTTTGAATTATGATGGATTTGAGTTTTGACTTTTATAATTTATTAAAATTAATAAAAAGCAAAAGAAAATTATCTAAAAATAACCTTAATAAAGTTTCGGATAAATTTGTCCTTTGAAGAATAACAATGATAACAATGAATGCTAATTAATAATGACACGTGGAATAATTTCTTTCGAATTTTTATGAGTACTCTTAACACTAACCTCTTTAGACGGTTGTGAAAAAGTAACAGGATAAAAATTACTTTAGTACAAAACAACACTAAAAGACCTTTTTTTTTATTTTTTTTTTTCATATATAACTAAACTATAAACAATTTGAACATAAAATGATAATTCAATAACATATTACAAAAATAAACTATAACAATGACACTTGTTGCATGAAAAAAAGGACACCTGATATAGCCAAAGTTTAATTGTATTTTTGTTAAATCTCACGCAGCACGCATTGATAATGTAGTTTCAAATTGTATAGAGTTCCAAATCTTAAATTCGTATAAAAAAAGAAAGTCTGACACTTGATGTAGGTGGTATATGAGTCACATGACTTATTATAATTTTTTTCATTTACATATCACATGTATACATTTATGAGTTATTATTATTATTATTATTATTATTATTATGTATACATTGTCTAGTTAATAAGACATATTTTACCGTCAAATCACATTACATGGCGATTAGAATGTTAGATGATATATGACTTATGGGCACAATTTTCTTATTTAGGTTCTTTATCCATTGTACTAACTTACCTTTATTTTATTAGATCTATTAAAAAAAATTTTAAAAAAAAAAAATACCTTAAATTAATATAAACATTGACAAAGTCAATCTATTAACTTTAACGGTTGACTAACTTTGACCAATAGAAAACCAAATATACTTTCACCACATCATCTAGACATAAAATATTTTTAATTAAAAATTGATAATATATATTGGTCACATGCGGAAACATTCTCAATTCGTGGAGGAGCATCTTCTCCAAATTGCAGAAGGTCAATCTTCAAGATTGACAAAGATCTCTTCCGGTAAGTATGAGGTCATTAAAGATCTATTGTTTCCTACTCCATCGTCGGTAGATTATCTTTTTTTTTTTTTTTTAATATTTGATTTTTCAATTTTAATTAAACAAATATTTTATGTTTCAGATGATGTGGCAATGATATATTTGGATTTTCAATGGTCAAAGTTAGTTAACTATTAAAGTTAACGGATTGACTTGATGACAGGTGTTTATGTTAATTTAGGGCATTTGTTTGAAATTTTGCTAGATACATTAAAGTAAGGGTAATTTAGTGCAATTAAACCCTAATAATAAAGACAACGTTTGTGATTTTTTTTTTTTTTTTTTTGGGTACAAAGGAGGGCAACAGCCCGAGCAAAGGAAACTAGATAGGGAGAGGAGAAGAACACAGTTTAGAGGAGGCAACACCATTCTGATTAACTTGGAAGACCTAACAAATATCATGAGAAGGAGCATCAAAGAACTGACAACCGAAATCTAAAGCATGGCCCAAATGAGCCAACGCATCAACAAGCCTATTCCCTTCCCTATAGACATGCTTCAACACAGCTTCAGTTAGCTGCTAACAGAATAGCGCAATTGGCAATAATACTAAACAGAGGGTGACAAGTAGGAACATCCTTAGAAAGAAGATGGACAACAAATAAAGCATCAGTCTCAATAATAATCTTCCAAAATCCAGCATTCCACACCATAGAAAGGCCTTCAAATAAACCCCAAAGCTTGGCTTCCAAAGTACTACCCACTCCTCTTTTAAGAGCAAAACCTTTCAACCAATTCTTTAAATGGTCTCTAAGCACCCCGCCAAAAGTAATGATACCAGAGTTGGAGATACAACTCCCATCCACATTAAGTTTAACCCATCTAACAGAAGGAGGAGACTAGGCAATAGACATAAGAAAGGAATCTTTGATATCATGAACAAGATTAGCATTCACCTAATCATAGCAAAACCTACTAATACACTAAAAAGGATTTTTGAGGAACAACAAAATCAACCTCAAAAACCTTCTTACATTTCCATTTCCAAATGAACCAAACAACACAGGCAAAAAGAAGGTGAACCGGAACTGTATCAAAAGCCATATCATCATTCTTCATATTCTTCATAAACCAACTTACTAAATCCCCACTAGCAATAAAAGCTGAATTGCTGCACTCTAGAAGGGAGATTAAGCTTCCAAATAAACCTCTAATTCCATAAAGAATTGTTATCAACCTGTAAAAGACCATAATAAGCCGATCTAACAGTAAAATCACCACTATTGGACCCCCCCTCCCTCAAAAAAATAAATAAACAAATAAATAATAACTCTATCAAGACCACTGTGGCTTCTACCCGCATAAATACTAGAAATTCTGTGGATAATACCCAAAGGAATAATTAAAGCAAGTTGCCGAATATCCCACTGACAATTAACCAGATAACAATTGGCAACTTGACACATCATATCATTAGAAATATCAACAAGCGCATAATCACGGAGAACATCCACATCAGGAACCCAATTATCAGTCCAAAAACGAATTTGCTCACCATTCCCAACCCTCCAAAACAACCCTTTATTAATCAACTTAACACCAAAAGCAATAGCTTTTCAAGTAAAAACAATTTGCTCACCATTTGTGATTTTAACCAAAAAAAAAGGTTTCCATACAGAATTTAAATCGGCAGTGATCATGCTATGTTTTTGGAAAGAAAATCCATTATGTATCCATAAAAATAATATTTTCTTATCAAATGAAAAAACAAAGTGTTTAATTAAGATATCTAATTTTAGACTTGAAGGATTTTCTAGAGATATTTTTTTTTTCTTGCTTCGTTCTTATAATAGTTATTTGTAATGAAAAATGTTGGGATTGATGATAATTATTCTAACAATTATGTCTATTTATCTAATAGTATTTTTTTTTTTTTTTTGTATTCTTTAGTTATATATCAAAAATAATATTTGTTAACCTGTTTCGAGGTGTGTTAGGAGAGGTGATCTCTCACTCCTAGAGTGCCTTCATACCAAGTCGCCTAATCCTGAACAGTGCTATGATTGGTTTTGAGTGTATACACGATATTCGGACCAGAAAGCGGAAAAAAGGGTCCATGGCCTTGAAGCTTGCCATGTCTAAGACCTACGACCGGGTGGAATGAGATTTTATTGCCTAGATGATGGGGAAATTGAGATTCTACGATAGATGGATTGGTAGGGTGATGCAGTGTGTTTCTTCAGTCTCCTTTTCGTTCTCATTTAATAGAGATACGTGTGGCAATCTGATTCCGTTTAGGAGTCTCAAACAAAGGGATCCCCTGTCTTTATATCTTTTCCTGATCTATGCTGAGGGCCTTTCGAGCCTTAAATGTAACATAACTTGTCCTATTATCTCTCATCTCTTTGTTGTAGATGATAGCCTCTTTTTTGCTAAGGCCTCGGTCTTTGAGTGCATTGTTATTTGCAGAATTTTAGATGAATATGTTAGGGCTTCTGGTCAGATCATCAATTTCCACAGGCCGACTTTTTGTGTAAGCAAGCCAATCTATAGACTTTAGGGCCCAACTGTCTAGCATTATCGGGGTTAGTTTGGTGGATTGTCATGAGCTCTAACTGGGCCTTCCAAGTTTCGCTAGCCATAATAAGAGATTGATGTTTGCTTCCATAAAAGACAGAGTTTGGGAAAAGCTCAAAGGGTGGCACCACAAGCTATTTTCTAGTGGGGTGTAAGGAAATTCTATTAAAAGCTGTAATCCAAGCTATCCCAAACTTATACGATAAGCCTTTTTCAGCTTCCTAAAATTATTATTAAGGAGATCCATAGGATGTGTGCTAGGTTCTAGTGGGGAAGCTCGAATTCGACCAAAAAGATCCATTGGTGTACTTGGAAAAAGTTGTGTATAGGAAAGGAAGATGGGGGGTCTCAGTTTTAGGGACCTCTCGGCATTCAAGAAGGCTCTTATTGTTATGTAGTGCTAGAGACTCATCTATAAGCCGGATTCTCTTGCTGCTAGGCTCATGAAAGGCTGCTACTATCACGATACCTCTTTCTCAGATACTAAACATTGGTCTTTTGGTTCTATTATTTGGAAGGGTCTGATCTAGGGCCATGAAATCATTGATGCATGCTCTAGGTGGCGTATTGGTGATGGATCTTCGGTGAGCATATATAGAGATGGTTGGTTGCCTAGGCCCTTGACTTTCAAGACCTTTTCCCTACCAATTCTTGAAGAGCACACCACAGTTAGTGACCTTATCACCTAATCTGGCGTCTGGAATAGGCCCTTTATCCGTGCTTCTTTTCATATGGACTATACAGAGGCTATCTTGAGCCTTCCATTTGGTTCCTCAAGACTCTATGATCGTTTGATTTGGCATTTCAATAAATCTGGGAATTACTCTGTTAGAAAAAGGTATCATATGGGTTGTTGTTCAACGACCTAAGCGGGTCATTCAGGCATTGGTAGGTTGAACTCTTGGTGGAAATATCTGTGGTGCCTTAAAATCCCGCTGAAAATCAAGCTCTTTATCTACAAAGCTTGCTACCATTGGTTGTCAACCCTTGTCAACCTTGACAAACATGGTGTGAAGAGTGAGGTTTTTTGTCCTCTATGTAAGAAAAAGGTTGAAACTACTGGCCATGCTCTATTGGGTTGCCTGAAAGCTAAAAATTGTTGTATTGGTTATGGCTTCCTCACCGGTATTTGATGGTGTAATGATTCTCATTTCCAGGACCTGATGCTTTTTTATGCTAATAAGCTGGCCCATTAGGATTTTGAAACCATGTGTGTCCTCTTTTGGCACACCACACACTTGGTCTAAGCTAGGGATGGGAATGGGGCCCAATGGGGTGGGGGAGGGGTCCCCCCACCCCACCCCCGCCACCAAACCCCATTTAGGGGAACTGGGGATGGGGGTGTTTGGGGGGAGGTTCCCCTGCCCCCACCCCGTCCCCCATTTTCCCCATTTTCCCCATTTCTAATTCTAAAATTTTTCAATTCGAAATCCAGAATTTAGAATTTAGAATTTAGAATTCAAAATTCGATTAAACCAAACTTTTGTTTCACCATGTTTCAATATCCAATCCAATAATTAACAAAATATACAATCTAAAATATATAATTGATATAATTTAATACAAAAAACTATAATAAAGTAGTGTTAGTGTATAACACAAAAAAGTCTAAACAAATTTAAAGTCTTCGATCAATCCAAATTATGAGTAATAGACTAATAAAGTTAGAGTTTTTTTTTTTTCTTCTAAGAAAATAAAATTAAATATATATAAATAAATAAATAAATAAAAATATATGGAGGAAATGGGGAATTTAAGGACCCACCCTCTTCCCCATTTAGAAAATGGGGGAACGGGGTAATGGGGGTGGGGGGAGGCCACCCCTATTTAGGTTTTGGGGGCAAAATTTGCCCCCACCCCAAAACCCTATTTGGGGGCAAATTTTGTTATTAGACCACTTAAGTATCCTTTTTAGTTTAAGCTCCCATCTCTATTTTTATTAATCAACTAACATTTTCTTTAGATTTTTCGTTTATCGAAATATTTTACCGGGATCAGTTAACTTGGTATTACATAATTATATAAACAGTCATAGAATTTATCTTAATCACAAATTTTTTTGTTATATATATATATATATATATATATATATATAAACTCACAATCTCATTAAAGTAGGTGTCAAGGATTTACGTTGAACCACTTGTTATTGTGCTTAATAAACAATTTAATTTTAAAATACTTGATCTTTGTTTGAAATATATCCTTGTATCACTGTAAATAAAAAAGTTGTGGTTTGTTGCTTCAAACTTTTTGTCTGTAACAGTTAGCAAGGAAGAAAAAATGGAAAAGGAATAGAATTTTATTGTGGAAAAGATTGAAAAGATTTCAATTTTTGAGTCATTTTAGAAACATAAAAGAGAGAAGAGAGTGTGAAGTGGAGCCGTGGAGGTCGTTAACAAATAGCGAAATAATCAAGATTTCAATCCGTATTTAGCGGAATTATCAGTTTTCGTTGCATACTATTTCAAAAAGATTGAAAGTGTTGTTTTGTTTTGTTTTTTGTTTTTTTGTTTTTTTTTCCAACAAAAGTGAGAAATTTAATGTGTAAGTGGAGTAACATGGACCAATCTTTTAATACATACTGTATGTGTATGTGTACCTATTAATATTAAATAAAAAGCTGGTTAAAAAAAAAAAAAAAAGTTGAGATGAACACCGTCTAATGTGACTTGTCGAGAAAAATGTTCATTCTGTTAATTTTCCGGATTCTAGTAGTTGCACAGGTAATATACATACAAAAATAAATAAATAAATAAAGTGTACAGACGGCTCAATTTTCCTCAAACCCACAACAAATAAGTTTATGTGTTCAAATAGTATTTAATTTCCTCCCTCAATTTCTAAATTTAAGAAAAATAAATTGTTAACATTTATTAGTTCATTTTTTTTTTTTTGACATATAGACTATTTCAAATATTTTTGTACTTATGTAATATACCAAATTTGGCAATAAAAAATATTATCAAATATATAAAAAAAAAAAAAAAAAACACTTGCTCCAAAATCTTAAACAAAATTAAAATGTTTTTAATATAATTAAATATATAGAAACAAACAAATTAATTATTTAAAAATATCTATTAAAGAATGAACAAAACAAAAAAAGTGTCTAAACACATTATGTATAAGTTTAGAAAATTAGGGAACAAGATAGCTGAAAAATGGGAATCATGTAACCTGGGACATCAGAATAAACCCTGGAAATTAATAAAATGGAATTTCAATTTTTGAATGTTTTATGGAGTTTATTGAGAAAAAACTTTTTGAAAAGCTAGATTGTAAATACCAACCAATGACCCCACATTTTCAATTAAGTAAGACAACTTTTCCCAAACACTATGTGCTTTATTAATTTTAATCAAACTATCCATGATGTTTGATTGAGTTTAGTGGAAATGGAATATAATGATATATTATATAAACAAATGATTAAAGTCTTGAATTATGGGATTATGTTAGATTATATATGATCATATTCATATATACCAACGTCCAACGTGCCTTCCATTTCTCCAAATTTTAATTATTAATTAGTTGTTAAGTTCGTCTTTATGCATTAACATATAATGCATGTTTTGTTTTGTATAAACTGAACTGAACTTATCTGCCTCTTCTTCTTCCTATTTACCAAAGATATATACTCTTATGGACTCGGATTCGGATTCGAACACCACACCACTAACGCTAACGTGAAATGTGGGATAATTCCATAATTCCTATGTATTTAACTGGATTACAAACTTGGATTTGGATTCGGATTTGAACACCACACCATTACGTTAATGTTAAATATGGGATAATTCCATAATTCCAATGTATTTAATTCACTGCTGAGATTGGGGAATTTATTGCTCTTCCCAAGAGTCTTTTGCTTGCTAAATTCTATAATATTCCTGTTCAGAATGCGGAAGTAGACGTTTCGAATGTCAATTCTATCTTAAACCCTTCGGAGTCTTATTTAGGTGAAGCGTATTTTATTGTCAATGACATTAAGGCTTTATTTTTAGAAGCTTGTATTTATATATACCTTTCCATTCCAAAGCGGGAAATACTTTGGCACATAACCTTGCTTCTTCGGCAGCTTTCTCCTCCATTGGAGGGTATTTGTGGCTGGACTCTAGTCTGTCGTGCTCTGTTCCTTCTGTTTCTTAGTTCTTGTTTCTTTTATCAAAATAAAATAAATAAAAATAAAAAAATAATAAAAAAAAACAACTGTATTACAAACCAAACAAGTCAATTAATGTTGGAGAAAGTCAATAGGTAAATTTGCTGATTTATATATACTGTACATAATACATGTGACTATATATGTCTATGTGAGAGGGTCAAAGTCTAGTAATGAACGGATAAAATATTGAAACTTTATCCTTTTTAATTTGAATAAAAATGGTACAAACTTAAAGAGTCCAATCATATGTACACTTTTTCTTTTGGTGGGTACCAGTTTCTTCATTTTGTAATGTCGCAATTCACTTTCATCATCGCAGTTTCTTACAAACTTTTAAGGTTAATTATATCAACCTATATGATTACAGTAAAAGGCATCCAGCCACAGATCATAATATATAGTTGACAATATTACCCTTGAATGCATAAAACTTAACAGTCAACCATGGTCAAACCTTAATGTTAGGGGAGCGAGTGTCAATTAATGGTAAAGTTATTTTTGAGTGTAAAAGGGCATACCTCAAGGGTGGTTAGTGCAATCAACTCAAAAACTTATATAGTTGTGGAAATTGTTGTCCGGTAGCTTCAAACATAGATGTTTTCGTTTTTATTTTTTTAAAATGATTTTGAATTTACGTTCGTTAACCATTTTTTATTTTGTTTTCGAAAAAACAAAATCAAAATGGAAAGCAAAACTAGTGTTAAAATTTTTTTAAAAAAAAAACATGGAAAACACATTACATATGTTTTCTTTGTTTTTGTTTTTGTTTTTCAAATAAAAACACAAACAGCCAAACAATTTTTTTTTTTTAATCTTTTTCTTTCTTCTTTTTTCTTTCTTCAGTCTGCGTCTTCATTTTTCTCTTCTTCTTCTTCTTTCTTCGTCTTCTTCTTTTCTTCTTCTTTTCTTCTTCTTCCTATGTTCTCCATGAAAGCTTGTTTGGAGGAGTAGATGATCTGGTCTTCTAAGGCTGGAGGAGGTGAGATCCTCCTCTGGCAGCCGTCAATCTGCTTCTTTATTTATTTATTTTTTTGTTTCATTTGAGAGATTTTAATTTTTACTTTAAAAAAATATATATATATTTTTTCATGTAATTTATATTTAGTAAGAAATTAAAATTTATTTTTAAATTATGAGTTGGTTGATAATTATTTGTGATGAATCGCTGACCCACTTTTTATTCAAATAAAAAAATTACAGTAGAAAAAAATAATAGGGAAATTACAATTTTTCTATATTTTTTTGTTAATCCACATGACATGTTTTTACTATTTTTATTTTCAGAATACAGTTTTCAGTATATACTATAGATGCGATTTCAAATTTCGAAATTGAAACAAAAAATATTATTTTCATTTTTATTTTTCTTTTCGAAAAACAACGAAAAACGTTTGTAGGACGCACAATTATATTATACTCTATAGCTCACAAGTGCTATTCTTTGCGCCAGATTGCAGCAACCCTTCTTCTTGCGTCAGATCTAGCACAACTTTCATTTTATGCTGCTTTGTAGTTTTTTATTTTTTTATTTTTTATTTTTTTTTATTGTTTCATTGTTTTTGATTGGTTGAGAGGGAATAACAATGGGTTGGAAATGGAAATGTGACAGTTGTTGTATTTTACTACAAAGTTTGTAACAAATTGGTACAATGGGTTGGAAATGGTCTTAGGGACATAACATTGTCCATATTATCCTCTCTACTTTTCCCTGAAGTGTTATTCCTATTCACAAGTTTTTATTATCAAAATCCATATTTTAAGACCTTCAAAATTTCAGCATTATAAATTTATAATGAAAAATTCTTATAAAAAAAAATAAAGTAAAAAGTTAATAAGAGGATGAAGATATATGAATGGACCCGTCTCAATTCTCCATTATTAATTATAATTAAATACATTTACAATTATTAATTAGAGCTAAATATCAAATACATCCAACTCAAAGAAAATTCATCCATATGAAACTCAATTGATTAGTTGTTAATGAGATTTGGACAGACACAAATATTCAAATTGAGGCCAATTCCAATGTACAACCCCAAACCTTACACCAATTGGGGAATATTCTCACACCATTTTTTTTTTCACTTCAGTATTCCATATCAAAATTTTCACTAAAAGAGTATATTTAAAGAATTTAAAATAATAGTAATAATAATAATAATAATAATAATAATAATATCTCCTTCATAATAAAAGTTCAAAATTGAATATCTTTTGCAAACATAACATCAGTAACAATCATCCTCAACAATAACACAGTGAATAACATTTCAAAAACTCAAAGCCGGCCCTGGGCGAGGGCACCAGGGGCATCGGCCCTGGGCCCATAATTTTCAGGGCCTCCAATTACATAAGACCCCAAACTCCCATCTGATGCCCAATTCATTTTAGTGTTTCTTTTTTCTTCTAAATATCGTTTTATTGAATTTTTTCTCAGACAACACCCATTTCTTTTACGATTTCAGACTTTCATCATTTCTTACATCCTTCTACTATCTCCATGACTCCACCAAAAAAAACAAAAAAAAAAAAGGTAAATTTCTTCATGATACATTTTCAGATGTTCATTCAAATAATTTGTTTTCTAAATTAAAAATGTTTTTCTGAATCAAGAGTGTTACAAGTTGTTTTACTAAGAAAAAAAAAATATTGTCATTGAAATACTTGAATTTGTAAAAGCTTTAGACTGTTATTTGAATTTATCAATTGCTTATAGGATATCATTGACTATACCTGTAACTGTGGTATTAGTAGAAAGAAGTTTTTTGTAATTAAAAATTTTGAAATCTTATTTGCGGTCAACAATGTTATAAGAAAGGATAAATGAGGTAACAATATTGTGTATTGAAAAAGAAATATTGGAAAAGATTGAATTTGAAAATGTTATTAATGAATTTGCTTATCAAAATATTAGAAGATGACATTTTCAATAATATTTTGATACTCTCTACCGTGTTGTACGTGTGATTTTGTTTTTTAATATTGTTGAAGAGTTATTGTCAAGAATTTTTGAAACTTTTCATATGTACAAATGGCCCATTTTTTAGATCTTCATTCGGACCTCTAAAAAGTCAGAACCGGCACTGTAAAAACTGAAATGAACCCACTAATATATCATAAAAGTAACTACATTACTAAAAAGTAAATAGCCATTGAAAAACAAAAACAAACACTAGATCATAAAAACTAATCAAAGAGTTTACTCTTCCTCACTAGCTAACTGAGCTGCTTTGTTGTTGTGCTTCCTTACGTACCTCTAGTTCCTCGGAAACTTCGGGTCCATCCCTTTGGTGGAGGTGTGGCGGTGCCTTTTGGGTTTCTTGATTCCATTCCTGTGAGCCTTGTGAGGCTGGTTGAGTGCTGTGTAATTCTTCGACTTCGCCATCTCTACTGCTGTGTTGAGAGAAGAGAGTGCAGCTGTGATTGAGTTTTTTTATGAGAGAGCATCTTTAAAGAATATACTCTCAATATTTATTATAAAAGTTTAGCATTAATTAATAAATAAATAACATAAAATAAATACATATATGACGTTATATTTTTTTTAGAATACATCTTATTTTAAACTATTTTATCTAAATTTTGTATCCAATTTTAGTACCCAAATGATATGACATCACTGTAATCCATTTATTTAAATCATACAAATATAATATAATTTAAATGAATTGATTATAGTGGTGCAACATCATTTGAAAATTAAATTTGGATAAATTATTATTATTGTTATTATTATTTTTTTAATTATATTATTATTATTTTAATTAAATATAAAAAGGTTAAATTAAAATTTTAAAAAAATAAAGAGTTTAATTTGATTGATTTGACTACTTAAAAAAAAATTGCGCAGGTGAACAATATTGACACACTACTATTTATCAATATACCAAAAAAAAATTTGGGAATTGGATTTTGCACCATTTTGACCCCCGATTGGAGTTGCCTCTGAGATCATCGCTCACCAACTCATATTTTTTACTTACCAAAAATTTTTAAAAAAAATTGAGATTTTTATTTGGATATGCTTTCCATTCCCGGGTTTAATTTCCCTATCACCCACGTATCCACTTATAGATATATGCAAGACAATAATAAAGGTTTTGTCTTTTCTATTTCAATTTAGTTCGATTGAAATCTGGGGATTTATTGCACCGCCTCTAGATGTGAGTGTCCATTTACAGTAGAAGTTTTATGGACAGGCCTCACGTGGTGAAGAGCATGCAGAAGGGCACAATTGCACAAATTAAATGTTGTCACACTTCTCAAGATCGAAAATGCATACAAAACCATAAGGTGACTGCCTTAGTAGTCCAAAGCTTGGGATTAAAACTCAAGTCCTTGGTTTTAGTACTCTTGGCAATTACATTGTTGTTAGCTATCAGAGTGTTAGCTCAGTTGGTGGAAGGACGAACTTAGGGTACGGACAACTCCTATGTTAGTTGTTTGAATCCTATACAGGCGAAGATGAATTTTGATTTACCCGTTTATATCTTTGTGTGACCGGGGGTGTGAGTCAGAGTTTCTTATCTATTTTACTTCACACAACCAACAAATAGACTGTCAAAACCAGCAATTGGCCATGGGTGTTTCATGCAGTTGGGGAGGACAGATGGATGGATGTGTAGATAAAGTCCAGGATCCTCAATACCAAAAAAAAAAGAATAAAAAAAAAAATGAAAATGCATACAAGACTCAATAGGGTGTTTTGTATTGCAGATTAGATTGTGACCCTCTCTCTAGAGTCTAGAGATAAAACCTATCTTCTGAATTTTCAAACTTTCTCTACAAGTATAAGAATTGTACAAACCTATTTGGTTTAGAGTTCCAACATGTGATTGATGAAGGAGATGAGATAGGTTTTAAGGTTGATATTGAATGACAGATAAAAACTTTCGATATATATGTACCTTCGCAATATAATACATTTTTCATCAACTATTTCATGTAGCAAAATCGATAAAATAGTCTAGTCAACAGCAAACCAAAGTAAAGATTTTATTAATAATAATAACGGATTCATGTTTAAATAGACAAACAAAACTTAAATTATTTATTTATTTATTTTTAATTTATAAAAACTGCCGGGACGATACGAATTCTGGACCAAGAGCTTCACTAAAAGAACACAACAAAACAAAACAAGACAAAAGTACATGTAAATTTCTACTAAAAGTTGTTAAGATCATTGTTTCAACTGCGACAGGGAACTCAACTCTTCGATTAAATCATTCAAATCAGAGGAAGATGAACCTCCTTCTTCAACAGCCCTCCTTGCCATCAACCCTAAACCCTTGGCTCTTTTCTTCATTTCTTCAGCTCCATCACCCACCGTTATCTCTTTCAAAGCCTTTTCTATGGCTTCCCTCTTCACTACAGAAACTCCCATATTTGTAATCATTTCCTGAACACCAACGCCAACACCAATCTTAAGATCCTGAGTCACCAGCTTTTCGTTGTAAAATTGATCGGCGAACAATGGCCACGTGACCATAGGCACCCCAGCAGTGACTCCTTCAATAGTTGAATTCCAACCGCAATGTGTCAACATTCCTCCGATTGATCCATGTTCAAGAATCAACACTTGGGGTGCCCATCCTCTTATTATCAGCCCCTTCCCTTCCATTCTTTTCTCGAATCCTTCGGGCAACCAATCTTGTTCGTTTCCAATATCTTCAACTTTCTTGTCATGATCTTTCCTCACTACCCAAATGAAATCTTGCCCTGAAGCTTCAATCCCCATTGCAAGCTCCATTAACTGATCAGAATTGAAGTTAGCACCACTTCCAAAACATATATACACAACAGAATCAGGTTTCTTGGAATTAAGCCATTTCAAGCACTCGTTCTCATCAATCGAGGCTTGCTTTCCTCTCAAAGCCTTGTCTTCAAAATTCTTATTGCATAGAGAAAGTGGGCCTATATGCCATGTCCTCTTTCTCAAAACGTTCCTGCAATAATCAGCATAAGTGGGTTCAAGCTCATAAAAGCTGTTAACAACAACACCATAGCTCTTTAAATCTTCTTCATTAGTCTTTTTCAACAACTTTGCGAATTCATTATCATCATCATTTGATAACATAAATTCCGGCAATTGCTTTTTTGTCAACTTGATATCACCAGGTAGGCCAGGCACTACAAATGGTTCTGAATCTGATGAAACATGCTTGTATGGCTCGTACATCATCATGCATGCTGTTGTACACAAATAAAAGGAACAAGATCCATTAAAAAGCAGCCTTGGAATCCCAAACTTGGATGCAGATTCATTTGCCCAAGTGAAGAACATATCCGCCACCAAGCAATTTGGTTTACATTCACTCAAGAGCTGCTCAACAGGTTCCTGGAGCATCGACAACGCCTTCAAGAAGTTGATGGTCATCTCCGTGTTTGTTTCACCTTTAGGGATGGCGTTAATATTTTCACATCCGTCAGGCAAACCAACCTCTGCACAAGGAAAAATGATGATCTTGATACCAATTTGGACACCCAAATCTTTGCTTATTCTTTGAATTGCTTTTGAGAAGACAGGGGAATTGACAAGAGTGGTGACTATGGTGGTTTTCACACCTCGAGATCCGAACAGCTTGGCCATGTCTAGAGTTGGTATCATGTGTCCAAGACCCAAGAATGGTAAAAACATTACGTGAAGCTGAGGAATTTCACTAGTGCTCATCATGGTTACCTAGCTAGCTATCCGACAGATCAAGAAACGAAGAAGACAACGTTGATAATTAAGAAATTAAAGTAAATGAATTTGTACACATGTCAAACATGCAGCTTTCATAACCTCATGAGTCATGACTCATGACTCATAACCCATGAAAATTGCCTACTTCCGTCGGTTATAACTTTTAGGATTCAAATTAGATGTCAAATTTTGATATTTAACCAACTAAATTGGGACACTCATATATATTTATGGATTGTTTTCTAACTATTTTCGTAAATATGCACATAACTACTTCCATAAATGTATATACATGTTCTAATTTGGTTGGTTGGACATAAATTGAGACACCAAAATTTGACAGTTAATTTGAGTCTTAAATTTTAACCTTCCGAAACATCAAACAACGATATTTAAACACAGACTCAAATTAGCTGTCAAATTTTGGTGTCCCAATTTGTGTTCAACCAACTAAATTAAGACATTTGTGCACATTTAATTATTTTTTTCCGACTACTTTCACATTTCTTAATTTGGTTGGTTAGACACAAATCGGAACGGATATCAAAATTTGATAGTGATTTGATTCAACGCAATCACTTTCACGATCACAAGGCCTCTCGCAACTTAAGCTTGCTTTTGAGGATCTCCGTCCACTTGGCCACTAAGGAAATGAAGGGTCAAGATTGGTTTGATATTTATTACCACTAAAGCCAATGTAAAGCACGGTCGTTTTAGCCACATTGTTGACCTTTTTTCATTTTTTTTTTTTTTGAAATTTTAAAAACTGGCCTGCATATATGTATTTTTTTTTATAAAAAAAAAGCTGGCAAATATGTTTTCGTCCGAAAGCTAATTTGCAAATCCGTTGAACGAAGACGAAACTTGTTTCGAATACCAAAAATTTCAGTCTTAAGCACATGTTTTCTCCCTAAAACTCACTTTCTTTCTCTCTATATATGATAGTTATATAATTAAATATTAAAAAAAAAAAAAAGAGTGAGAGGCATGGAAAGAGTAAAATTGAAAAAAAAAAAAATTTGAGTTTAATGATGTTTATTTCAAAAAACATTAAATATTAATTATTTTTAATAAAATTAGACTGATTTAAAGAGAAAAAACATCATAAACGATCATATGTTAAGTTAAATGATGTTTATTTCAAGGTGAAAATAAAAGTTTTTCAAATTTTGGAAAGCAGTGAAAGTGAAGGTCGCAAAACTACTGCCCTAAGTTTTTTTATTTATTTATTTATTTTTTTTTTATAATTGCTTTGTGGATTTAGAGTGATTGCAAAGTTTATTTTAAAATATATATTTTTTTTGAAATGAGGTGATTGCAATATTTGAAAATAAGAAGTTTATCACTGGAAAAAAAATAAAATAAAAAAAGGGGTTTATCATGAATGATGAAAGAGAAGAAAATTGTTGCAAGTGGAAATGAAACGACCGTGTTTTCTCTAATTTTAGTGCAAAACAAACATTAAACAAAACAACCAGTTGTAATACGAAATCCACCAAAACAACTCACTCAGAACATATCTGTAACTTGTAATTCTTCAGTATGCAGCAAGCAACCAGTTGTGATACAATAACAAAGTTTAAATAGAATTCAATGTTACGATGATTAATCCAAGTAAAAAGCTTCAGTCTTCTGACTGTCCGAAATACCTGCCGGAAAGTGTGGCCAAAATATTCAGCATTACAACCTCATCATCAAGTTCAGACTTCCCAGCACGCAGGCTAGCACATTTCCGGAGCAGACTCCGAAGAGCAGCACAAGTGTCAGCGTCTAGTGGAGTATCCACAGTTGAACATAAAGCAAATAGTCATACACTATCATTTCTGGACAGACTGCTCAATGTCTCAAAAGAGCCTATGCGTTTCCTCAGCATTGATACTCTGGCTACAGAATCCATCTTCAAAAGGGTAGACAATGTTGGGTAGTTACCAGAATTATCATTCAGACAAGTTTCAGGACTCTGACGGCATAGAGAGATTTTACCGTCTTCAGTATTTGACATAGATGGCTGATCCATAGAGCTTTGAAGGTTGGAACTGTCATCGGGTTTAAGCTTATTAAACTTTTCGACTATAAAACTCTCTGCGTGCTGACTGAAGTCACTATCCTTATGAAATGTGAGCAATGGCTCCGGTTTATGAGCAGCTTGAGCACTTGAATTCTCAAGTCCTGACATGACCTGAGATCAATATAAAAACAAGACTTAATAGCACCAGATGTTGGTGGAATGGGAATGTTGAGGTCACTTGTGGTGCACCTCTGAGAGAGATTGTAACACTATAAAAAAACGGAGAAGCTTTTGCTTTATTTCTCTCTTGAAATTTTCTTACACCACTCCACTGATTTTACAACACAATCTGAGTCCCTTTATATAGGGAACTGAGATGAGACTAAAGACAAACAAAAATAAATGCAAAACCAGCAAATTCAAACTGAAGTTGGGAGATGGCAGTTGGGAAGAAGGGAGTTGGGAGATGGTTGTTGATGAGTTTGGATGGTGGAGGTGGTCAACAATATCAGCTTCTAGAAGTCAGTTGAAGTTGCTGAAAGTGGTTAGCTGGCAAGTTTAACATTCAACATCCCCCCTTAAACTTGACTCTCCATGTTTCGTCATACCAAGCATTGTCTTTAGTCTTTCAAACATATCATGTTTGAGCGGCTTGGTGAAAATATCAGCAGCTTGATCATATGTCCTGCAAGAGACTAGTTCCACCTCTTTATTCTTCACATGCTCTCTGATGAAATGATACCGCGTATCAATATGTTTGCTTCTTTCATGGAATACTGGATTCTTTGCTGTGCAATCGCTGACTGATTGTCAATGTAGACCTCTGTGGGATTAACTTGTGGAAATCCCAAGTACTGCAACACATTCCTGGATACCATGACAAACAGCTGAGCAGGCAGCAACATACTCAGCTTCACATGATGACAATGTCACAATGGCTTGCTTTTTGGATGACCATGTGAACGCTGTATCTCCCATAAAATACGTAAAACCTGTGGTGCTTTTACGTTCATCCAGATCTCTTCCCCAATCACTATCTGAATAGCCAATCAACCTGCAATCTTCACATCTGGTATATAAAATACCATCATTAAGAGTACCTTTTATGTACCTGAGTATCCTCTTTGCTGCATTCAGGTGAGACTGGTCAGGAGTCTCCATGTATCTGCTGACTAGTCCAACTCCATAGAGTATATCTGGCCTGGTACACGTCAAGTATCTCAGGCTTCCAACCAAGCTCTTGAAATAGGTTGGATCAACATCTCCCCTTTCATTCTTTCTTAACTCTAATCCTGTTTCTACTGGAGTTGTGACAGGATTGCATTTTTCCATACCAAATCTTTTCAGAATTTCTTTTGCATAGATACTCTGAGAGATGAAGATACCTTTTTCGCTTTGCACAACTTCAATACCGAGAAAATGAGCCATTAGACCAATGTCAGTCATCTCAAATTCTTTCACCATCCTCCTCTTGAAATCTTCAAACATGGTTGGATTGTTGCTGGTGAAGATCAAGTCATCAACATATAGGCATGCATATAACAAGCTTTCGTCAATCTCCTTCTTCATATATAGTGCATGCTCATACGGGCATTTCTCAAATCTGTTCTTTTGGAAGTAATCATCAATCCTCATATTCCATGCACGAGGCGCTTGCTTCAAACCATATAAGGCTTTCTTCAGTCTGCACACTTTATCTTCTTTTCCTTTCTTCACATATCCAGGTGGTTGTTCCACATAGATTTCTTCTTCAAGAAAGCCATTCAGGAATGCTGACTTTACGTCAAGTTGGTAGATTTTCCAACTTTTCTGGGCTGCTAATGATATTAGCAATCTGATGGTCTCTAGTCTGGCAACTGGCGCAAAGACTTCTCCGTAGTCAACTCCTTCCTTTTGTTTATAGCCTTTTGCTACAAGTCTTGCCTTGTATCTCTGGACTTCTCCTTTCGCATTCCTTTTGGTTTTGTAGACCCATTTCACTCCAATAGCTTTCCTGCCTTTTGGGAGATTAGTCAACTCCCACGTCTTGTTCTTCTCAATGGATCGAATCTCATCATCCATTGCACTTCTCCATTTTCCTTCTTGGTTAGCCTCTTCAAAGCTAACTGGATCACTTGTCATCAGCAGACAATACAGAGTAAGATCTTCTTCCACCTGTTCTGTATATTCATACAGATCTTCTAGACTGCGTGTTCCTCTAGGCCTCATATCTGAGAAATCACGATCAATTAGTAATGGAGTGTCATACCTTTGTGGTGAAGGGGAACCACGTTGAGGTGTTTGCTGATCTCTGGGTGTTTGTGTCTCTGTAGCCACTTCTCTTGTCTCTTCTTCAGGTATCAACTCCGCGCTTCTGGAAGCTTTAGTTTGATCCCAATTCCAGGATTCATTTTCTTCAAAAATGACATCTCTGCTGAAGATTACTTTCTTGGTGGTGGGGTTATATAGCCGATAACCCATAGTTCTGTCACCGTATCCAACAAGGATACACTTCTCTCTTTTATCTTCAAGCTTGGTTCTTCTCGCTTCTGGGACTTTGATGTAGGCAATAGAGCCAAAAACTCTAAGGTGGCTGACACTTGGTTTGTGAGTGCTCCATGCTTCGTGCGGTGTCTTTGTATCAAAACTCTTCGTAGGACATCTGTTTTGTAGATATACCGCACACAAGACTGCTTCAGCCCAAAAACTTTTAGGCATGTTTTTATCCTTTAACATGCTTCTGGCCATGTTAAGGATTGTTCGATTCTTCCTTTCAGCTACACCGTTTAACTGAGGAGTATAAGCTGGTGTAAACTGATGTCTGATTCCTTGTTGCTTTAGGAACTCCTGGAAAGCACCTGCAGTGTATTCTCCACCTTGATCTGATCTCAATGCTTTGATATGATAGCCACTTTGCTTCTCCACAAGAGTTTTGAACTCTTTGAAGTAGCCAAACACTTCAGACTTCCTTTTCAGAAAATAGACCCAAGTCTTCCTGCTGTAGTCGTCAATGAATGTAAGGAAGTATTGATTCTGTCCATTTGATACTGGCGTTAATGGACCACACACATCTGTGTGAACGAGCTCAAGTGGCATGGTTGCTCTCCAATTTGCCTCCTTTCTGAAGCTATTTCTGTGTTGTTTGCTAAGAACACAGCTTTCACACATCTCATTTGGGTGATGGATATTTGGCAATCCTTTCACCATTTTCTTACTTCCCAGTTGCTTTAAACTTTTAAAATTGAGATGTCCATACCTGAGATGCCACAACCAGTCTTTGTTGTTGATGATGGCTGTCAGACACTTTAGCGTATCATGATGAATTGCTAGAGGAAACATCCTATTCTTCATCATCTGGACTCTAGTAACCAGCTTTCCTCGAGCATCTGTGATGGTGAGTTGCATATTTTGAAGACTAATGTGATAGCCTTTCTCCAAGAGTTGTCCGAGACTTAGGATGTTTGTCTTCATGTCTGGAACATAATAAACATTGGAGATGAAAGCATGATCTCCATTCTTCTGCTTCATCATGACATCTCCTCTTCCTTGGACAGAGATTTTAATGAGGTCACCAAATTAAATTTCTCCATGAACTTTCTCATCAAGTTCAGTGAACAAGTCTTTTCTGCCAGTCATATGGTTGCTGGCTCCAGAGTCAAGAAACCACACATCTTGATTTTGATAGGTTGAGTTGTGTGCCATTAGCATCAACGATTCTCCTTCAACCTGCTCTTTCTCTGCAAAGTTAGAACTTTCATTTACTTCATTTGGGATACCTCTGCACTCGTTGCTATAGTGCCCATATTTGTGGCAATTATAGCATTGAACGTTTCTTTTGTCAACGTTCGGACGGTAGTTGTAACCGCCTCTTCTTCCTCGTCCTCGTCCTCGTGAGACATGGTTTTGTTGTCCACGTCCTCCTCTACTTGCGTCTCTTCCTCCTCTGCCTCTACCTTTGGTTTCAGCATTTCCAGAACCTCTTCCACAAGATCCTCTACCTCGTTCTCTTCTTTGTTGTGAGGTCCCCCCTTGCTCATATCTTTTTTCATGGAGGGATAACTTTGACTGGAGAGCTTGCTCCAATACTCTGTCGTCACTTCTTCTTGTGACTTTCTGCTCATGGGCTTGCAATGAACCCACCAGTTCTTCTACAGACATCGTCTCCAGATCTTTTGTTTCTTCCAGGGCCACCACTATAAAGTCAAACTTTGGATCCAATGATCGTAAAATTTTCTCCGAAATTCTCATGTCTTCGAGATTTTCTCCATTTCTTCTTAGCTGATTTGCAACAACCATGACTCGTGTATAGAACTCTGCAATGGATTCATTAGATTTCATTCGTAAAGATTCGAACTCACCTCGTAGAGTTTGAAGACGGATCCTTTTCACTTTGTCAGCACCTTTGTAGGTCTTGTGAAGGGTGTCCCAGACTTCTTTCGATGACTTGGAGGAAGCTATAAGCTCGAACGTGGGTTCGTCTAGTCCTTGATAGATTATGGACTTAGCTTTACAATCCTTCTTTCGATCGGCTCTGAGAGTTGTTGTCTGAGCTTCTGTCATGGTTCCTTCAGCTTCTTTGGATGCGGGTTCTATGTATCCATCTTCCATAATGTCTATAACATCTTGAGAACCTAGTAGGGCTCTCATTTGTATGCACCAATTGTCATAGTTGTCTTTGGTGAGTTTCGGGATGACAACTTGCGCGTTTCCGTTGGCCATCGAGCTTGAACTACTTAGAACACTGATCTGGAGTCTGAATTTGCAAAAAATGAGTGCACGGTTGCATCCGGAATGGTCTAAAACCTTGGAAAACAGTCCGGGTTTGTCAAAAAACGAGTTCGAAAGTGTCTGAAACGGGCGGTCAAACTTTGTGACAAAAGTCAACCAAGATAACGGAATATTCCTTTTCTGAAGGAATATTCCAGACAGATTAACGGCGTTAGTGACGTCAGCAGCACTCACGGACCGGGTCGGATAACCGGGTCGGATCAGGTGACGGGTCGAACCGGTTCGGGTCAGGTTAAGGGTCGGACTTCGGGTCGGACCCTGAAAATCGGGCGAGGAAGACGACCGGCGCGTGACGGTGACGCTCCGGACGGTAGGCTGCGCGTGGACGGCGCGTGGGTACACTCTCTAAATTCAAACGGCGCGTGACACCTCCCTTTAACTCCAATTTCGATGAAATTTTAACCGATGCACTCCTTGATACGAGTAGAACACACTGGTATGCTCAAATTTATATTTTGAGCACTTTGATTTCTGGGCCAATTTGGTTTTGGCCTCTGTTCTTCAAATTTCCGGCTCTCCTGGGCTCTGATACCACTGTTGGTGGAATGGGAATGTTGAGGTCACTTGTGGTGCACCTCTGAGAGAGATTGTAACACTCTAAAAAAACGGAGAAGCTTTTGCTTTATTTCTCTCTTGAAATTTTCTTACACCACTCCACTGATTTTACAACACAATCTGAGTCCCTTTATATAGGGAACTGAGATGAGATTAAAGACAAACAAAAATAAATGCAAAACCAGCAAATTCAAACTGAAGTTGGGAGATGGCAGTTGGGAAGAAGGGAGTTGGGAGATGGTTGTTGATGAGTTTGGATGGTGGAGGTGGTCAACAATATCAGCTTCTAGAAGTCAGTTGAAGCTGCTGAAAGTGGTTAGCTGGCAAGTTTAACATTCAACACCAGACCCCCTGAAGTGTACGCGAATTTACAATATGTCCATGAATGTTTTTTTTCGACTGTAAACCCCTCGAACTCTCCTTTTCTTTGCACCACCCTTATGGAAGCGGTAAACCCCTTGAATTCTCTTTTTCTTTGCACCTGTTTATTTTATTGCCCCTTGATGAGGGGGCATCTCCATAAGGGTGGTGCAAATAAAAGGAGAGTTCGAGGGGTTTACCGTCGAAAAAATATATTCAGAAAGTACATTGCAAATTCGCGTACACTTCAAGGGGTCTGGTGCTATTAAGTCTAAAAACAAATGAATAAAAGGTCAGTTTTGCAGAATCTGCAATTAAATGGAGGCGCGGACCTATAAATACCACATTGTACTTTCCTCAGCCTCTTAAACAATATTTCATAAATCTAAAGCATTCGAAAAGAAGATAAAGAAACTGACATCAAACTGTTTAGTTCATTCACAAATTTTATGCATGTTTTGCAAGGACAAGAAAAATGTTATTTTCAATTTTAAGCATGTCTTGTAAGGACAAGGATCCTCTCATCTCATCTTTAATTCATCTTTTCTAAATCTTGTGATTGGTGGTTTGTAAGCAGTAATTGAAAAGAATCATATTCAAACCATCTATTCTAGTAATATTAATGTGTCACATGATCCCTAAAAGCTGAGATAAAATGAGATGAGAGAATCTAAATTCGTTATGTATTATCAAAATCTGACTTTTTCTCATAACCAACTTCGGGCATGATCAAGAAACTTAAAATCGATATATCCACTGATATATCCATATTTTGGAGGGACCAATATCGAAATAGGGGTAATATCCAATATCTAGCAAATATCCGATCGATTTCGAAATATCCATAAAAATATCCCGATATTCCCGAAATATTGTGAATTTCATCCTGAAATCCAGGGATATTTTGTAAAAAAAAATTATAAAAAAAATTAATCTTAAACACTTAAATTATTGTTCAAATAATCTATATTGAAAATTATTTTATTATTTATACTAAAATTAATATTTTTATTCTTCTAGCTTACTATTTGAACTCAAAGTACCAATATAGAGACAATATTGGGGATAATTCAGAACTTTTGAAAACCGTACATATTGTCTATACGCAATTAGACCCTGAAACTGTAGGGATTGCTAATTTTGGAAATGAAGTAAAAAGTTGCAACTTACAATCAATTTTATAATTCCAATATTTATAACTTTTTTGCATGAGAGTATTGTGTCATATACTCATATTTATATATATTATTTACATACTGATCTCATGAGTTATGAATTTAACTCACATACTTTAAGGATGGAAAGAAAAGTTTAAGTGAACGAGCAACCATGGCAGCTAGAAACAAAATGCAACCGGGTATATAAGTTTTATTACAAAATCTATGTAATAATAATAAATAATAATGTAAAATCATTGAAATGATATTCATACTTATAATACTTAATAATTTTTATTGCAGCTGATTAGTGGGTAATATATGAAAATTGTACTTCATCATTGCATGCAATAGCAATTCGCATACTGTCACAAACAGTATCATATTTTGCATGCGAAAAAAATTGGTCCACATTTACTTTAATCCACACAAAACAAAGAAACCGTCTTGCCTATTCTAAGCTTGAACAACTTGTTTATTGTTATTATAATATAAAGTTGAAACTTAGGGATATGGCGGCTGAAAAAGATAAAGTAGATGAAACTGATTTTATGGATCTACTTCAAGTAGCTGCTGAAGTAGGGGACGATAATGAGAATCTTTTTTTTTTAATTGGGTTAGACTTGCCTATTTGGATGATGATGAGGGAAATCCAGATCCACAAATTGTTTCTCATGCTCGAGACATGGAAATAAATGTTGAACAAGTGATTAGAGAAGAAGTTGGTATAGATCGTGGAGTTACTGTTAGGAGTTATTTCGATGACCAACATACCTCTGATGGAAATAGTGAAGGAAAAGATGATGGAGGAGGTTGGGATTCTGGTGCAAGAGGTTGGGATACTGGTGCAACAAATTGGGATGTTCGTGCCTGAGGTTAGGATGCTCATACATGTAATTTTGATCAAAATCGTGGTAGACAACATAGAGGAACAAATCAAATTGATAAAGATTCTTTGAATATGACTCTTTCCTCAATGAGTATGGACACATAAAATAGTTTTTTGGGTGATTTGTAGACAATGTCAGGTTCTCATGTACCATATTATGATAGTTATGGTGGCTACAGTATATTTGATTATCCTTCTCCACAAATGTCATATGCAATACTTATGTATGCAGATCAACAATATTAACCAAGTTGAGTAAATCCCAACTACCCAATTCATAGATCAGTTGGAAGAGATCAAGCGACATACGTGTGACATATTAATAACTACCTTGAAAACTATGCTAGCATGTTTTCCTGGGAAAATTGTTGTTTGAATCAAGATAGAAATGTATCTTATGTATTTGAACCGGTAAGGAATTCATTTTGGTTTTAAATTTCATACATACAATGTATTATTATGTATAAATTATGATTTATGATATAATCTTGGAAGTATGGAACTATATATATATTAATGATAATTTTGTTTATTAAATATTTAATCCCTTTATATTGTATATAATATTCTAAAAGTGAAATAAAATATTATTTTATTAAATACTCAATTTTAAAAATTATATACAGGCTCTATTTATGTTATAATTAATATTAAACTTATAACTATGCTAATTTATCGTTGAAATATGATTCATGTGATGTATAATTACTTGTTTAAGTTTGTCCTAAAGTTTCACACAAAAATTCTAACTTTAGATGTAAATATCCATCATTTTTTTGATTTTTTTACTGAATGTCTATCGATATCAATAATATCCCCAATATATCTATAAATTTAGAAACTCGATATCGATACTAATACTGATATTTTATTCCACGGACATGATCATAACTACCGAGATTCAAGCATTAAAAGTAAAGAAGCAAAGAAGCGACAGAGCTACCGTCATTTTCTAATCAACATTCTATTAAAATTGTTGAGCCGATCTAGAGTACTTCACAAACAAACAGCACAATAAAATTCCGGTGCTCGATAAACACACCTGTCGTTTGAAGAATAACAACAGTGACTATGAATGTTAATTAAAAATGACACGTGGAATAATTTCTTTCAAACTTTTAAAAGCACTCTTAACACTAACCGCGTTGAGCTGCAATGAAAAAGTAACATAATAAAAAATGGAAAATGCTTTCCGCCTCTCATTTACCTTTTCTATTTACTTTTTTCACCTGTTGTTTGAACTGTATAAACTTTTTCATTTGATAAAAAATTCTCACTTTTTGGTGTAAAGTTTGTTTACATCTTTACTATTGATAGTTGATTCTATCATTTCATTAATACGGGATAAAGACGTATATAAACTTTGTAGTAAAAAGTAAGAGTTTTTTATTAAATAAAAAAGTGTATATATATCAACTAATGAGTAAAGAAGGCAAATAGGAAAGGCAAATGGGAAAGGTAGATAACACTCCTCAATAAAAATTACTAGATATAGGTACAAAACAACATTAAAAGACCTCTTTTTTTTTGGACGTTCATATATAATTAAACTATTAACGATTTGAACATAAAATGATAATTCAATAACATTTATATAAATAACAAAAACAAACTATAACAATGACACTTGTTGCTTAAAAAAAAAAGACACCTGATATAGTAAAGTTTAATTGTATCGTCGTTAAATCTCTCGCAGCACGCATTGAGATTGTAGTTTCAAATTGTATAGTCTTCCAAATCTTAAATTCGTATTAAAAAAAAAGTCTGACACTTGATATAAGTGGTACATGACTTATCATTATTATTTTCATTTATATATCACATGTATGCATTTATGAGTTATTATTATTTATATATCCTATGTATACATTGTCTAGTTAATAGACATATTTTACCGTCTAATCACTTTTGGGCACAATTTTCTCATTTAGTTTTTTTTTTTTTTTTGAAAAGGATTTCAATAGAAGAGCAAAGGATTACAAATGACTTGGACAATCGTCCAACACCAGACTCTCCAAAACGAGGCTATGAGCAATCAAATTAGACACCCTAGGAGCAAAATTAACAGTACTAAAACAAGGTCTATCTAACAAAGACAAAACGTCTTGAATAACCACCCCAATATCAGAGGCAGGAATATTACTAGCAGAAATTAAATTAACTACCCCCAGCGCATTCGAATCCAAAGACGCGGGAACCAAACCTGTCTCCAACACCAAACACAACCCTCTAAGAATTGCAAAAGCCTTTGCCACAATAGAGGTATAGCAGACACCAGAATTCTGACAAAGAGAAGCCAACACGTTACCATGACAATCCCTAATCACAACACCAAGCCCGGCAATTTTGTTACATTGATCCAAAACCGCATCCGTATTAATCTTGTACCAGTTCGCACTCGGAGCTTACCACGCAGGAACCACCCCAAGCTTGACCGAGGACCTGGAGACAACCTCATTCGCCTTATAGAACCCCTCCAAAAAATTAACAGCCCAATCATGAACCTCAACTGCAAGAAAAACTAAAGCGTTATGCACCAATTGATTTCTCATGTGCCAAATCTTCCACCAGACCACACAAAGCAATACAATCTCACCCTTGGCCAACCTATATTGGCAAGACACAACTAGATCAAAGAACGAACAGGGAGAAGAAGCACTGTTACCTAAACTTTGAAGACTGGACGCATAATAGACACACTTAAGAGTAGAACATTGCCAAAGAGCATGCACAACCGTTTCCTCTTTCTTACCACAAACAGGACAAAACAGATCAATCTCTATACCCCTACCAATCAGGCTGACTTTAGAAGGTAACCAACCGTTACACGCTTTCCACATTCCATAAAAATTTCCACCAAGAAACGAAAGAATTAAGCCCTATGCAGCTTGGATTCAAAGAGCAGGAACTAGCAATCCAATAACCACTCTTAGCTGAATACTAACCAAACTTATCGAAGTGCCACAACAAACAATCATCCAGCTTAAACCTGCTCAGCGGAATACCAAGGATCAGATTTGCCTCCTCTTTAAAGAAAGACTTCCGCACAAGGGTCTCATTCCACAAGCCATTGGGACATTTCAGAATGTCCACAGTTGTGTTAACACCTAAAATCAGAGGCGAATAAATCTTAAAAGTAGACACCTTTAGAATCCATCGATCCCAGTAGATAGAATTGCTCTCACATTACCTACCCTCCATCTAGAACCCATCTCAATCACCTCCCTACCCCAAATAAGACTCTTCCACAAGAAGGAGCTAGACTTAGCAACAGTAGCCTCATTGAACGAGGAATCAGGGGAATAACAATTTTTAAAAATCCTAGCGATAAGAGAATTAGGCTTGTGAAGGATCTTCCACCATTGTTTCGCAAGCAAAGCTTTATTGAAGATCCCTAAATTGTGAAAGCCCATACCACCATCCACTCGAGACTGACATAAAATCTCCTAAGAACACCAGTGCATCTTCCTATTCTTCTCATTTCCACCCCACCAAAACCTCGCACTCATCCTATGTAAATCCGCTATCAGAGAAGCTAGCAACTTGAACATTCATCGTATAAACCAGAATGGATTGCACCACAGCCTTAATAAGAACTGCCTGACCACCCCCCGAAAAAAAAACGATTACTCCAGCTATTCAATTTATTCCACACTTTCTCCTTGATATTCTAAAAAACGATACGCTTATTTCTGCTGGTAACACAAGGAAGCTTAAGGTACTGCTGATGGTACTCCATAACAATCATTCCCAGAGAATTAGCCAAAACCCTTCTACTCTGAGCCGAAATTCTACATAAAAATTCTACCGGGAAACCATCCTCACCTTGAGCTTTTGCCGAATTCATTTTAAACAAAACATCCTTCACCTCCTCCGCTGTAAAATGCATATCAAGAGAATCCCTAATATTCGGGGGTAGCCTAGACTGAACAACATCTAAAACTGACCCTATACAGCTGCTGACCGGCTGAGATCTTTTAAAAAGGGAAGAAAAATACCTCCCAACAATCCCTCCATGTCCCCTTCCGCCTCCTTCCAAACACCATTCTCATCGAACAACCCCTGAATATAGTTCCTCCGTCTCTTAGAAGAGGCTTTAGCAGGAAAAAATTTCGTGTTTTGATCCCCCCTTGCAGCCAAGAAACTCTTGAGTGCTGATGCCAAAAAAACCTCCTCTTCCTTCAGAAGCATATCTAATTCACCTTCAATCTTCTACACAATTTTCCAATCAAAGTTTCTACTTCCCTCCATTGTACTAGAGGCAACCAATTCACATTTTTTTTTATAGCAATCATCTCTATAGAACTCCTTCTATTTGATTTATTCCACTGCTGAAACTCCTTAGCGCAAATGGACAGCCCAGTCCTCAACTTCCGCATCGAATCCCCATCCTCAACTGATCCCTAAGACTTCTACACAAGACCCTGAAAGTCGTCCCTTTCAGCCCAAACACTCTCATAATGGAAGCGTCGAACCCCACTAGGAATCCTCCGCCTGCCCACAATGTCAAGAACAATAGGCCGATGGTCGGATTTCCAAAAATCCAAGTGAGAAACACTAGAATTCGGAAACAAATCCTTCCAACCCGCATTACACACACACACCGATCAAGCCTTTCCTGAATTAAGAAAGGAGTCCCCCTCGGATTTGTCCAAGTAAATTTTGGACCCAAAAAACCTAAATCTTTAAGATTACAATCATTAAGAGACATCCTGAAGATGGTCGGATTTCCAAAAATCCAAGTGAGAAACACTAGAATTCGGAAACAAATCCTTCCAACCCGTATTACACACACACACACACCGATCAAGCCTTTCCTGAATTAAGAAAGGAGTCCCCCTCCGATTAGTCCAAGTAAATTTTGGACCCAAAAAACCTAAATCTTTAAGATTACAATCATTAAGAGTCATCCTGAAGTTATCCATCAAGGCCTCCTGATGCCTAATCCCACCCCCCCTGTAAGACAAACAATTTCATTGAAATCTCCTCCCACCAACTAAGGGAGAGAAGAAAAATTCACCAATCTCCTTAGTAAGGTCCAACCATGCATTCTATTATTCGAATTTAGGTTCCCATAAAACCTTGTAAACCTCCATTTGAGACTGTTGTGAGAAATAACAACTGTATCAATATGATATCTAGAATACGATAAGAGTGAAACATTAACCTCGATCTTCCATAATAAACATAAACCACCACTGTTACCTACTCAATCCACAACCAACTTTGCATCAAAACCCCGCTTAATACGAATCAATTACATAGCCTTTTGATCACAAATAGTTTCCGACAGAAAGATTATGTCAGGGTGTTGATCCTGCATTAACGAATGCAGAACTCAGAACGCTCGGACCCCTCCCAAAACCCGAGCGTTCCAAAACAAAGTTTCCATTGAGTCTGACAAGTCGAGGACCCATCCTGACTCACCGATATCTCAATTGACTCAGAGTCAAAAGCATCGCCAAACCTTTGTTTCTTCAAACCTGAATTATTCCTTCCCACCTTAACAAGAGCGGTTCTCTTTTTATCCACTTGTAAAAAACCCTCCGTCTCTGATTCCCTTTGTCCCCCCTCTCTTTCCCACCTTTTCGACTTCCCTTTCTTTTTTCCTTGGTTCAAAGCCACCGGAAACTTATTTCGACCATTCACACCCGAAACAAACTTATTAGGCATACCACCCATATCTAAGGATAAAGGACCCGCAAATTCTGAAACGGAGACATCATGCAATCTAACTATGTCAAACTTAGCTAGATCCTGTTGATCCTCCTGCATTGAAAGACCATCCAACCTCACCTTCTTGCCACCAGAAGAAACCTGCCGTTGATCATTCCTACAAGAACTAATTTATTATTTAGGTTCTTTATCCATTGTATAGGTTTATCTAAATAAAGACAACATTTACTTTAAAAATAATAATAATAATAATAATAATAACAATTAATTGTACTAACTTACCTTTACTTTATTGGATCTAGCAAAAAAAAATTTAAAAAAAAACCTTAAATTAACATAAACACACATTGTCATCAAGTCAATCCTTTAACTTTAATGGTTGACTAACTTTGACCAATGGAAAAACAAATATATCTTTACCACATCATCCTAGACATAAAATATTTTTAATTAAAATTTGATAATATATATATATTGATCGTCTGTAGAAACATCCTCAATTCATGGAGCGGCATCTTCTCCGAATTGCAGAAGGTCAATCTCCAAGATCGGCGATGATCTCTTCCGATAAGTAGGAGATCATTAACGATCTATTGTTTCATACTCCACCGTTGGTAGATTATCTTGGGTTTTTTTAAAAATTTTTTTTTGATTTTTCAAATTTAATTAAAAAAATATATTTTATGTTTGAGATGATGTGACAAGGATATATTTGGCTTTCCAATAGTCAAAGTTAGTAAACTGTTAAAGTTAACGAATTGACTTGATGATAAAGGGTGTTTGTGTTAATTTAGGAGATTTTTTTAAATCTTGCTAGATACATTTGTGATTTTAACAAATGGGTTTCTTACTTTAAAAAAAAATAATAATAATAAAAAATAAAGGGTTTCCATACAGAATTTATATCGGCAGTGATCATGCTATGTTTTTGGTAAGAAAATCCATTATCTATCCATAAAAATAATATTTTTCTTATAAAAAGCAACCGATTATATGGAAAAATAAAGTGTTTAATTAAAAGATCTAATTTTAGACTTGAAGGATTTTCCAGAGATATATATATATACATTTTTTCTTGCTTTGTTCTTATAATAGTTATTTGTAATGAAAATGTTGGGATTGATGATAATTATTCTAACAATTATGTCTATTTATCTGATAGTATTTTTTTTTTCTTAATTCTTTAGTTATATATAAAAAATAATATTTGTTAACCAGTTCTGTGGTGTGCTGGGAGAGGTGATCTCGAACTCCCAGAGTGCCTTCATACCAGGTCGCCTAATCTTGGACAATGCTATGATTGGTTTTGAGTGTATACACGCTATTCGAACCATAAAGCGAAAACAAATGTCCATTGCCTTGAAGCTTGACATGTCCAAGGCCTACGACTAGATGGAATGGGATTTCATTGCCAAGATGATGGGGAAATTGAGATTCTACGACAGATGGATTGGTAGGGTGATGTAGTGTGTTTCTTCGGTCTCCTTTTCGTTCTCAGTTAATGGAGATATTTGTGGTAATCTGATTCCGTTTAGGAGTCTCAAACAAGGGGATCTACTGTCCCCATATCTTTTTCTGATTTGTACTAAGGGCCTTTCCAATTTGATTAACGCTGCAACTGTCAATGGGGAGATTCCGGGCCTTAAATGTAACAGAACTTACCTTATTATCTCTCATCTCTTTGTTGCAGATGATAGCCTCATTTTTGCTAAGGCCTTGGTCTTTGAGTGCATTATTATTCGTATAATTTTAGATGAATATGCTAGGGCTTCTGGTCATATCATCAATTTCCACAAGTTGGCTTTTTGTGTGAGCAAGTCAATCAATAAAGACTTCAGGACCTAACTGGCTAGCATTGTTGGGCTTAGTCTGGTGGACTGTCATGAGCGTTACCTGAGCCTCCCAAGTTTCGCTAGCCGTAACAAGAGATTCCTGTTTGCTTCCATAAAAGACAGAGTCTGGGAAAAACTCAAGGGGTGGCACCACAAGCTATTTTCTGGGGGGGGGGGGGGCGCAAGGAAATTTTGTTGAAAGTTGTAGTCCAAGCTATCCCAACTTATGCGTTGAGCCTTTTTCAGCATCCAAAAAGTATTATTAAGGAGATCCATAGGATATGTGCTAGGTTCTGGCAGGGAAGCTCAGATTCGACCAAGAAAATCAATTGGTGTACTTGGAAAAAGTTGTGCATGAGAAATGAAGATGAGGGTCTTGGTTTTAGGGACCTCTCAGTATTCAAGAAGGCTCTTATTGCTATATAGTGCTGGAGACTCATCTTTAAGCCAGATTCTCTTGTTGTTAGCGTCATGAAAGGCTGCTACTATCTAGATACCTCTTTCTCAAATGCTAAACCTCAGTCTTATGGTTCTATTATTTGGAAGAGTTTGATTTGGGTTCATGAAATCATTGATGCAGGCTCTAGGTGGCGTATTGGTGATTGATCTTTGGTGAGGATATATGGAGATCGCTGGTTGCTTAGGCCCTCGACTTTCAAAACCTTTTCCCTACTAATTCTTGGAGAGCACACCATAGTTAGTGACCTTATCACCTCATCTGGCATCTGTAATAGGTCATTTATCCATGCTTCTTTTCTTGTGGACTATGCAGAGGCTATCTTGAGCCTCCCATTTGGTTCCTCAAGACTCTTTGATCGTTTGATTTGGTATTTCGATAAATCTAGAGATTACTCTGTTAGAAATGGGTATCATATGGGTTTTTTTTCGACAACCTAAGCGGGTCATTCAGGCCTTGGTAGGTTGAACTCTTGGTGGAAATATTCGTGGCACCTTAAAATCCCGCTAAAAATCAAGCTCTTCATCTGGAAATCTTGTTACCATTGGCTGCCAACCCTTGTCAACCTTGACAAACGTGGTGTGAAAAGGGAGGTTTTTTGTCCACTGTGTAAGAAAAAGGCTGAAACTACTGGCCATACTCTATGGGGTTGCCCGAAAGCTAAAAATTGTTGTATTGGTTGTGGCTTCCTCACTAGTATTTGGTGGTGTGATAATTCTCATTTCCAGGACCTGATGCTTCTTTATGCTAATAACCTGGCCCATCAAGATTTTGAAACCATGTGTGTCCTCCTTTGGCACACCACACACCTGGTCTAAGCGCAACCAAAAGGTTTGTGGTGGCTGGTGCAATGTCTTTGAGGATGTTTTGGGGTGGTCTGTTGCCTTCTTAAATGAATTCCATGGTGCTAATAAGGCTGATAGTATCCATGGGAATGATGTGCATGTAAGAGATACTAAGTGGACGTGAATCTTGATGTTCGGATATATAAGGCTAATACTGTTGCTGTGTTGAATGGTCCTCATCGAAAAATTGGTATTGGTGTTATTATGAGAGACCATAAGGGTCTTGTTATGGGTTCCACTACCCAACCAATTTTTTCAAATTGCCAAAGTTGTTGCCATTCTCTACAGGATCCGTTTTGCTGCTGAGAAAGGGATTTCCCGCTTGTTGTGGAATCTGATGCCAAAGAGGTGGTGGATATGATTAATGGTGGAGTGGTCCCTTGTTCTGATGTTGGTGTTATTGTTATTGATATCTTAGATTTGTTATCTTCTTTGCCTATTTGGAGTGGCCCATTGGTCTGTAAATGTTGCTTTCAATTGGAAGTTTCGAATGGTCTTTAGGTAAATTCGGTTCCTCCGTTTGTGGAGGTCCTTGTTCTGGTGAATTGTCTAGATTAAGATGTTTTGTTGGCCTGTCTGGCTCTTTTCCTAAAAAGAAATAAAAAATTTATTTGTTTGTTATGGTTTTAGTTTTGAATAAATTTTTTTATAATTGTTGGATATATGACGTCAACCGTAAACCGATTAATGTGAGTGTTATAGAGATTTATTATTAATGTTGGGATGGGGTTTTCCGATCCCCAATAACCTTATAAAAAAAAAAAATAAATAGAGATTTATTATTAGACCACTTAAGTATCCTTTTTAGTTTCAGCTCCCATCTCTATTTTTATTAATCAACTAACATTTTCTTTAGATTTTGTGTTTATCGAAATATTTTACCGAGATCAGTTAACTTGGTATTACATAATTATATAAACAGTCATAGAATTTATCTTAATCACAAATTTTTTTTTTTTTTTTTTGAACTTTGAACTATTATGAATTTGAGATTAAAAAAATTAAAAAAAAACTCACAATCTCATTAAAGTAAGTGTCAAGGATTTACGTTGAACCACTTGTTATTGTGCTTAATAAAAAATTTAATTTTAAAAGATTTGATCTATGTTTGAAATATATCCTTGTATCACTGTAAATAAAAAAGTTGTGGTTTGTTGCTTCAAACTTTTTGTCTATAACAGTTAATAAGGAAGAAAAAAAATGGAAAAGGAATAGAATTTTATTGTGGAAAACATCGAAAAGATTTCAATTTTTGAGTCATTTTAGAAACGTAAAAGAGAGAAGAGAGTGTGAAGTGGAGCAGTGGAGGTCGTTAATAAATAGAGAAATAATCAAGATTTCAATACGTATTTAGCGGAATTATCAGCTATTTCAAAAAGATTGAAAGTGTTGTTTTGCTTTGTTTTTTTTTTTTTTTTTCAACAAAAGTGAGAAATTTAATGTGTAAGTGGACTAACATGGACCAAGCTTTTAATACATATTGTATGTGCATGTGTACCTATTAATATTAAATAAAAAACTGGTAAAAAAAAAAAAGAGTTAAGCTGAACACCGCCTAATGTGACTTACCGAGAAAAATACTCTTTCCGTTAATTTTCTAGATTCGAGTAGCTGCACAAGTGACATACATGAAAAAAATAAAATAAAATAAAAATAGTTTAGGCGGCTCAATTTTCCTCAAACCCACATCAAATAAGTTTATGGGTTCAAATAGTATTTAATTTCCTCCCTCAATTTCTAAATTTAAGAAAAATAAATTGTTAACATTTATTATTTATTTATTTATTTTTGACATATAGACTATTTCAAATATTTTTGTACTTATGTAATATACCAAATTCGGCAATAAAAAATATTATCAAATAGACAAAAAAAAAAAAAAAATACTTGCTCCAAAATCTTAAATAAAATTAAAATATTTTTAATGTAATTAAATATATAGAAACAAATAAATTAATTATTTAAAAATATCTATTAAAGTATGAACAAAAAAAAAGTGTCTAAACACATTATGTATAATTTTAGAAAATTAGGGAACAAGATAACTGAAAAATTGGAATCATGTAACCTGGGACAACAGAATTAAACCTGGAAATTAATAAAATGGAATTTCAATTTTTGAATGTTTTATGGAGTTCATTGAGAAAAATCTTTTTTGAAAAGCTAGATTGTAAATACCAACCAATGACCCCACATTTTTAATTAAGATAACTTTTCCCAAACTATCTATGATTTTATTGATTTTAATCAAACTATCTATGATGTTTGATTGAGTTTGGTGGAAGTGGAATATAATGGTATATTATATAAACAAATGATTAAAGTCATGAATTATGAGATTATGTTAGATTATAAATGATCATATTCATATATACCAACGTCCAACGTGCCTTCCATTTCTCCAAATTTTAATTATTAATTAGTTGTTAATTTTGTCTTTATGCATGCATATAACATATTAACATATGATGCATGTTTTGTTTTGTATAAACTGAACTGACCTTATCTATCTGCCTCTTCTTCTTCCTATTTACAGAAAGATATTTACTCTTATAATATTGGACTCAGATTCGGATTCGGATTCGAACACCACACCACTAATGTTAACGTGAAATGTGGGATAATTCCATAATTCCTATGTATTTAATTGGATTACAAACTTGGATTCGAATTCGGATTCGAACACCACACCACTACGTCAACGTGAAATGTGGGATAATTCCATAATTCTTATGTATTTATGTGGCGTTTGGTTGGTTAGAATGGAATGGAATGGAGTTCATTCCATATGCTTTGTTGTTTAAAATCCAATGTAATGGGCATTCCACCATTTTGGTGGAATGGGCTTTCCATCTAAAAAACAATGGAATGTTCATTCCATTTCAAACTAAAAAATTTATTCCATAAAAGCCTTCATATGTACAAACTACATTCCAAAAATAATATATTATCATTATATATTATATTAATGATATATAAATATATATTATATAATATATATATATATGTATTATATATTATATTATTATATATATTATATATAATATTATTAAAATATATATAACGATATATAAATATATATAATATATTTATATATTATATTATTATATATATTATATTATACTAAATATATATAATATATATGATTATGTAATATATATTATTTTATTATAATATATATTTTTTATATATAATATGTTATATATTATAATAATATATATATCTATATATAATTTGTTATATATATAATAATAATATATATATATTTTGTTATATATTATAATAATATATATAATATTATATATAAATATAATATTATATATACTTTTTTATTTTATTATTATTATCCATAATATATCATGTTATTATGAATGTTTATAATTAGGGGTATTTTGGTCAAAATACAGTTAATTCAATTTCATTCAGTTGTTAATCAAACAAAATAATACTGATTCAGATGCTAATTCTAAAGTCCCGACCAAATAAAGAAATCAGTTTTCTATTCCATTTCATTCTCATTCTCATTACCAATCCAATTATCATTCCGTCATTTAACTAAACGCCACCTTAATTCACTGCTGAGGTTGGGGAATTTATCATTCTTCACGAGGGTCTTCTACTTGCTAAATTCTATAATATTCCTGTTCAGATTGTAGAAGTGGATGCTTCGAATGTGGCTTCTATCCTAAACTCTTCGGAGTCTTATTGAGGTGAAGCGTATTTTATTGTCAATGACATTAAAGCCTTATTTTTAGAAGCCGGTATTTGTACGTGCCTTTTCATTCCCAGAGCAGAAAATGCTTCGGCACATACTTGCTTCGTCGGCCTTTCTCCTCAATTGGAGGGTATTTGTGGCTGGACTCTAGTCTGTAAAAAAAAAAAACTGGATTACAAACCAAACAAGTCAATTAATGTTGGAGAAAGTCGATAGGTAAATTTGCTGATTTATATATACTGTACATAATACATGTGACTGTGTGAGAGGGTCAAAGTCTATTAATGAACGGATAAAATATTGAAACTTTATCCTTTTTAACTTGAATAAAAATGGTACAAACTTAAAGAGTCCAATCATATGTACACTTTTTTTTTTGGTGGGTACCAGTTTCTTCATTTTGTAATGTCGCAATTCACTTTCATCATCGCAGTTTCTTACAAACTTTTAAGGTTAATTATATCAACCTATATGATTACAGTAAAAGGCATCCAGCCACAGATGATATAATACGTAGTTGACAATATTACCCTTGAATGTGTAAAACTTAATGGTCAACCATGATCAAACCTTAACGGTAGAAGAGTGAGTGTCAATTAATTGCAAAGTTATTTTTTAGTGTAAAAGGGTATACCTCAGGAGTGGTTGGTGCAATCAGCTCAAGAACTTATTAGTTGTGGAAATTGTTGTCCGGTAGTTTCAAACATAGATGTTTTCGTTTTTATTTTTCAAAAACGATTTTTGAATTTACGTTCGTTAACCCTTTTTCATTTTGTTTTCGAAAAAACAAAATCAAAATGGAAAACAAAACTAGTGTTAAATTTTTTTTTAAAAAAAAAACATGGAAAACACATTATATATGTTTTCTTTGTTTTTGTTTTTGCCTTTCAAATAAAAACACAAACAGCCAAACAATTTTTTTTTATCTGGTTTTGTTTTTTTTTTTTTTTTTTTCCTTCTGTCTGCGTCTTCATTTTTCTCTTCTTCTTCTTCTTTCTTCATCTTCTTCTTCTCTTCTTCAAGCTTGTTTGGAGGAGTAGACAATTTGCTCTTGCAAGGCTGGAGGAGGTGAGATCCTCCTCTGACAGCCTCCTCCGACAGCCATCGATCCGCTTCTTTATATATTTATTTTTTGTTTCATTTAAAAGATTTTAATTTTTACTTATATATATATATATTCATGTAATTTATATTTAGTAAGAAATTAAAATATATTTTTAATTTATGAGTTAGTTGATAATTATTTGTGATGAATCATTGACCCACTTTTTATTCAAATTAAAAAATTACAATATAAAAAAAATTATAGGGAAATTACAATTTTTTTGATATTTTCGGTTAAAGCACAGAACGTGTTTTTACTATTTTTATTTTCAGAATACAGCTTTCAACATATATTATCAGACGCGTTTTCAGATAACGAAATTGAAACAAAAAATATTTATTTCATTTTTATTTTTATTTTCGAAAAACAACAAACGAAAAACGTTTGTAGGACGCACAATTATATCATATAGGTCACAAGTGACTAGAGGCCAGGAAAGAACAAGAGCCCAAAAAAGTGAACATTAAAAGGTAAAGGTCCAGGCCCATAAACTAAAATAACATATTAGTTTGAGAGCCCAAGCCCAATAAGGACAAACCGACCATCCTTTGGAAAAAGTGTACGGACTCCACCTAATCCCGTTTTCGTTTCCAGGAGGAAGAAGTCCAGTCTGAAAAGTGAAAACAACCATACAAAGATCCAAGCAGAAAGTTCAAATCTAAGGGTTCTCTTAACAAGAAAGTACTCTTCCGATTCTGGTTAACATTTGTTATTGTGTTAACATAATGTTTAAAATAAAAAGAAATAGGGTACAGATATTGACACCTGTAAATATGATAAGTACATTCATATTTATAAATACACTAATGTTTAAAATTTTAAACTAAAACACTAATATAAACACTCATCTTAATACCAATAGTACTTTATTTAAATGAATGTTTTCATTTTAATACAATTTATTTATAAACCCTTTTAAGTTATTAATACACTTAATTTTTCTAGAACAAACATTTAGAGATGGATAAGATTCTGAATGGTCACCTGAAACACAAGGAATTTCTCAGGTTGAGGAAATTAAAGTATCGGTAAGGCTAGAATCATTTGAAGTGCAAAATTGGATTTATTGTGTTAGTGGAATGAGTCAAGATGCAATGACATCTCATATCATTATTGTAGTAGGATTGTCAATTTAGTATCTTAGTCTTATGAAACCTACTCTTGCGACACTTATTGCTCATCCATTGATGAAGTTGGTTATATGCCATGGCAATAAATGAGAAATACATCTTTCTAATTGGGGATATATTTTGAGGGAATGCTTCAAGCAACTCCGGATATATTTTGAATTAAAGTGATTTAAGTTTGTGAGTGAAAACAAAACCATTTCTTGTTTTCATTGAAGAAATTTTCCATTGCCCTTCAAATGCTATTACAGTATATGGATTTTTGAATTACAGATTTAAAAGTAGTTGATTTGCTTCATGTTTATTATTGGTGAATTGTTTGGGCGTAGCTGTTACTAACAATTTTCGCATGTATTTTCACAGAATTTAAAAGAGAGAAGATGGAAAGAAGTTACTGCTATTTTCAACTTCCGTCCACTGCAACAAATGCTTCTTTTGTGCTGCGGAAATACTACACGTCATTGCTTCACCGTTATGAACCAGTTTACTTTTTTAGATCCCAGGGTTGGACTGCTGATTTGTGTATGAAACAATCTTCCTTATACTTCACCATTGATTTAAGTTTGTTTTCTCTTCTACGAAGACTAAAATTTTGATACTTGAAATATAATTAGGGTTTAGTAATTTTTATTTTAATAAAGTGATATAGTTGAAGATATGGGTGTAATTAATGGGTGTATATAGTATTTGGTTTATTTTTAATTAAACTAATTTGTCCTTATTGGTAAATTCCTATTGAGATATTTTTGTAATTAAATTTTTTATTAAAATATGTGTATAATTATCATATTTATGGGTGTCAATATCAGCACCTAAAGAAATATCATTTGTAAAATACTTGACAACTATCTGAATAATAAGGAATTTTGAGCATTAATATCTCAGACTCTCGGTGATCTTTAGGGCATCTCCAACCCAAGCATCAATCTCCATTTTGTTGCAGTTTTTCTTTCCCAACCCAGGTGCTATTCCTTGCGCCAGATTGCAGCAACCCTTCTTCTTGCGCCAGATCTAGCACAACTTTCATCTTGCGCTACTTTGTAGCGCTTCTTTTGCTTTTTTTTTTTTTTAATTGTTTCATTGTTTTTGATTGTTGGAGAGAGAATATATAAGTAAATATTCTTTTTAAAGTAGAATTTAGTGCAATAGGTTGGAGATGGAAGTGTGGAAGCTATTGCATTTTACTACAAAGTTTGCAACAAATTAGTGCAATGGGTTGGAGATGGTCTTAGACTCTTAGGGACATAACATTGTCCATATTATCCTCTCAACTTTTCCCTGAAGCGTTATTCCCATTCACAAGTTTTTATTATCTAAATCCTTATTTTAAGACCTTCAAATTTTCATCATTATGAATTTATAATGAAAATTTCTTATTAAAAAAAAAAGGGTAAAAAGTTAATAAGAGAATGAAGATATATGATTGGACCCGTCTCAATTCTCAATTCTCAATTATTAATTATAATTAAATACATTTACGATTACTAATTAAAGCTAAACATCAAATACATCCAACTCAAAGAAAATTCATCCGTATGAAACTCAATTGATTAGTTGTTAATGAGATTTGGACAAAAAATACTTTCAATATATATGTACGGATGTACCTTCACAATATAATAAATTTTTCACCAACTATTTCACAATAGTCCAATCAACAATAAACCAAAGTAAAGATTTTATTAATAATAATAACGGATTCATGTTTAAATAGAAAAACAAAACTAAATTTACCCACATGGCAAATTTGAGTCCTGGACGAAGAGCTTCACTAAAAGAACACAACAAAACAAAACAAAAGTACATGTAAATTTCTACTAAAAGTTGTTAAGATCATTGTTTCAACTGCGACAGGGAACTCAACTCTTCGATTAAAGCATTCAAATCAGAGGAAGATGAACCTCCTTCTTCAACAGCCCTCCTTGCCATCAACCCTAAACCCTTGGCTCTTTTCTTCATTTCTTCAGCTCCATCACCCACCGTTATCTCTTTCAAAGCCTTTTCTATGGCTTCCCTCTTCACTACAGAAACTCCCATATTTGTAATCATTTCCTGACCACCAACGCCAACACCAATCTTAAGATCCTGAGTCACCAGCTTTTCGTTGTAAAATTGATCGGCGAACAATGGCCACGTGACCATAGGCACCCCAGCAGTGACTCCTTCAATAGTTGAATTCCAACCGCAATGTGTCAACATTCCTCCGATTGATCCATGTTCAAGAATCAACACTTGGGGTGCCCATCCTCTTATTATCAGCCCCTTCCCTTCCATTCTTTTCTCGAATCCTTCGGGCAACCAATCTTGTTCGTTTCCAATATCTTCAACTTTCTTGTCATGATCTTTACTCACTACCCAAATGAAATCTTGCCCTGAAGCTTCAATCCCCATTGCAAGCTCCATTAACTGATCAGAATTGAAGTTAGCACCACTTCCAAAACATATATACACAACAGAATCAGGTTTCTTGGAATTAAGCCATTTCAAGCACTCGTTTTCATCAATGGAGGCTTGCTTTCCTCTCAAAGCCTTGTCTTCAAAATTCTTATTGCATAGAGAAAGTGGGCCTATATGCCATGTCCTCTTTCTCAAAACGTTCCTGCAATAATCAGCGTAAGTGGGTTCAAGCTCGTAAAAGCTGTTTACAACAACACCATAGCTCTTTAAATCTTCTTCATAAGTCTTTTTCAACAACTTTGTGAATTCATTATCATCATCATTTGATAACATAAATTCCAGCAATTGCTTTTTTGTCAACTTGATATCACCAGGTAGGCCAGGCACTACAAATGGTTCTGAATCTGATGAAACATGTTTGTATGGCTCGTACATCATCATGCATGCTGTTGTACACAAATAAAAGGAACAAGATACATTAAAAAACAGCCTTGGAATCCCAAACTTGGATGCAGATTCATTTGCCCAAGTGAAGAACATATCCGCTACCAAGCAATTTGGTTTACATTCACTCAAGAGATGCTCAACAGGTTCCTGGAGCATCGACAACGCCTTCAAGAAGTTGATGCTCATCTCCATGTTTGTTTCACCTTTAGGGATGGCGTTAATATTTTCACATCCGTCAGGCAAACCAGCCTCTGCACAAGGAAAATTGATGATCTTGATACCAATTTGGACACCCGAATCTTTGCTTATTCTTTGAATTGCTTTTGAGAAGACAGGGGAATTGACAGGAGTGGTGACTATGGTGGTTTTCACACCTCGAGCTCCGAACAGCTTGGCCATGTCTATAGTTGGTATCATGTGTCCAAGAGCCAAGAATGGTAAAAACATTACGTGAAGCTGAGGAATTTCACTAGTGCTCATCATGGTTACCTAGCTAGCTATCAGACAGATCAAGAAATGAAGAAGACAACGATGATAATGAAGAAATTAAAGTAAATGAATTTGTACACATGTCAAAGTGATGGCTTTCATAATCTCATGAGTCATGAGTCATGAATTGCCTTCCGGCAATATTAATGTCAACTTGTGTCAGTTATAACTTTTAACCATCTATTTGTTTGTTGGTTGTTAGTTGGGACAGTGAAAAAAATAAAACAAATTAATCATACCCATCAATTTGTTTGAGTGCCACGTATTGGTAGATGTTTAAAAGATGAGTATAAATAAGATGAGTATGAGATCTTGACCTATTATTGTATGACATTTGTTAAAAAATAAAGGATCAAGATCTCCTACCCATCTAATTTATACTCATCTGTCAACACATGGCATCCAAACAAATGGATGGGTAGGATTAATTTTTTTTTTTTTTAACAAATGTCATACAATAATACTGTATGAACACATATTAGTGAGCTATCAGATATTAAAGGACCCTTGTCCTCGTTGTTGACAATGATTTCTAGACTGCCACGCATCTCACAATAATGTTATAATAATATAAATAGAAACGTCAATGAAAGCATGCAAAACACAGATGTTACATGGAAAAACCCTAAGAACGGGAAAAAACTACCGGGCTCCTTGAAGGCAGGAAAAATAATGCTATGATCTTTTTCTGGTTACACTTTGGTATCAGTTTCTTCTCTTATACAATAGCTCTCAACTCACTAGAAAAATCTTCTCCTTTCCGTGATTATATGGTTCTATTTATAATAGGCGAACTAGGGTTCCCTTGTTCTGTTTGTCGTGTAGATGGTGGATTCTCAAACAAAGTTGTTTTAGGATTTCAGCTTTTATCGGTTGATTAGGATTTGTTTCCAACTTAACGTCTAGTTTCTCGAAAGTCTTGAGTCCTTTCCTATTTGGGCTTCCTTTGTCTCGAGAGGAAAAAAAGATATTTCTTTACTGGGATCTGAATCCGAGAGTCCTTGTTTTATGGGATTATTGTATTGGTAATAAAGTAACTTGCTTTTGTTAGCCGGGTAAAGATTTGGCGAGCAAGGCTTGTGGCGAATACATTGTCTGTTTCGAGGCGAGCAGGAGTTATGGCGAACATGGTCTTTGGCTACAAGCTGACTTATCTGGCGAGCATATTTCAATTCATTGACTTCTACTGATATGGTATAACGGTCAATACTCCCTCCGTTGACCGTTTCGAACATATGATTCGGACCTATTCTCACATGTTTCTTATACAAATTGCTGGCGTGTCCCAAGTCGTACGCTGGTGTTTGTGGAATATTGAATGTGTTGAATTCTGGCTTGTCTAATACAGCTAGACATGTACTAGTCGGTATTAAAGCTTTTTGGGGAGTGGAAAATTCTGCATGGCAACTACCTCACAATATCTATTTATTAGAAGAAAAACTTCGGTGGGACGGTCCTAGTGACCTGGATATGAGACTATCTGATCAGAGCACGCAACAATTGTGCCACATATTCTCTTAATATATATGTGGCGTGCTCTGATTGGACGGTTCCATATCCACGTCAATGAGACCGTCCCATGTAAGATTTTCTCATTTATTACATGCAAGTGGGAGTGACATGAGTTGTAGGATCAGGTTACAGTTTTGTTTTTGTAGTATGTTCGATGATAGACCATTTTCCATCTATTTCTTCTGATGCATTACATAACCAAACCTAATCCAAACAAATCGATTGATCAATTCTTTTTTGTTCACCTCTACTTTTTTTATTATTTTTTTTTTTTTTGATTTTTTTTTTAATTTTTTATATAAAAATGGAAATCAGACTTCAAATAGAAAAGTTAAAAAAAATAAAAACTAAAAACTCAAACTAGGATTTCTGCTCTCAAATCTACGCCTAAAAACAAAAGCTACATCTTGAAATTTTTTGCTTTAATGTTTGCTTCTTTTTTTTTTTTTTTCCTTTTTCCGGAACAAAAGAAAAATAAACAAGAGGTCAATCGAAATCTCAAATTTGTAGAGTTTCTAACATATTTTTTTACCTCTCAACCAAATCCAGATTCATCATCATCAAGCCAAACCCAAATCTAGATTCAATATCATCTGGAAACCAAGCAAATCGAAGAAGATTTCGATGATAAATAAAAATGAAAATCCCATCCGGAAATGACCGAAAAACGAGTAATCTCTTTAACAAATAACAGAACCAAAAATCAAGGTATGAAGTGTTGTTTGTTTGAGTTGTTAGGGACTTAGGGATACTGCAATGTTGAATGGGAGAGAGAAACAAATAGAAAAAAATAATAATAATAAAGCAAATAATCTAAACGACATTGTTTGTTAGTTGGGACAGTGAAAAAAATAAAACAAATTAATCCTACCCATCTATTTGTTTGAGTGTCTTGTGTTAATAGACGTTTAAAAGATGAATATAAGTATAATGGGCAAGAAGATCTTGATCCAAAAAGAAAACAAATTGATCATACCCATCCATTTGTTTAGATACCATGTGTTGACACATGTCAAAGTGGTGGCTTTCATAACCTCACGAGTCATGAGTCATGAATTGCCTTCTGGCAAATATTAATGTCAACTTGTGTCAGTTATAAACATCATACATAAAGTTAGCTCAAAGGAAATTGTTCAACAACGGTATTTAAACAAAAGTACGGGATGCCAAATCCACCAAAGCAACACACTCAGAACATTTCTGTAACTTGTAATTCTTCAGTATGCAGCATGCAACCAGTTGTGATACAATAACAAAGTTTCAATAGAATTCAATGTTACGATGATTAATCCAAGTAAAAAGCTTCAGTCTTCTGACTGTCCGAAATACCTGCCGGAAAGTGTGGCCAAAATATTCAGCATTACAACCTCATCATCAAGTTCAGACTTCCCAGCACGCAGGCTAGCACATTTCCGGAGCAGACTCCGAAGAGCAGCACAAGTGTCAGCGTCTAGTGGAGTATCCACAGTTGCACATAAAGCAAATAGCCATACACTATCATTTCTGGACAGACTGCTCAATGTCTCAAAAGAGCCTATGCGTTTCCTCAGCATTGATACTCTGGCTACAGAATCCATCTTCAAAAGGGTAGACAATGTTGGGTAGTTACCAGAATTATCATTCAGACAAGTTTCAGGACTCTGACGGCATAGAGAGATTTTACCGTCTTCAGTATTTGACATAGATGGCTGATCCATAGAGCTTTGAAGGTTGGAACTGTCATCGGGTTTAAGCTTATTAAACTTTTCGACAATAAAACTCTCTGCATGCTGACTGGAGTCGCTATCCTTATGAAATGTGAGCAATGACTCCGGTTTATGAGCAGCTTGAGCACTTGAATTCTCAAGACCTGACATGACCTGACATCAATATAAAAAAAAAAAAAAAATGAATAAAAAGGTCAGTTTTGCAGAATCTGCAATTAAATGCAGGTGCGGACCTATACATACCACATCGTACTTTCCTCTGCTTTTTCCATCTCTTAAACAATTTTTCATAAAGATAAAAAGGCATACAAAAAAGAGATAAAGAAACTGTCATCAAAAGGTTTAGTTCATTCACAAATTTTTAACGCTTTTTTCCCCTCATTCTCCGTTCTCAGTTCTACAGATAGCAGTTCCAGAAGAAACATCAGTTTTCAACACACAGAGAAGAGGGAGGGAATGAGAAAAATATCATTTTCACTTTTAAGCATGTTTTGCAAGGACAAGGATCTTCTCATCTCATCTTTAATTCATCTTTTCTAAATCTTGTGATTGGTGGTTTGTAAGCAGTAATTGAAAAGAATCAAATTCAAACCACCCATTCTAATAATATTAATGTGTCACAAGATCCCTAAAAACTGAGATAAAATGAGATGAGAGAATCTAAATTCGTTCTGTATTATCAAAATTTGACTTTTTCTCGTAACCAACTTTGGGCATAGATCATTTCAATCACAAAGATTAATGTAACCACTGAGAAATGAAGAGATTCAGGCATTAAAAGTGAAGAAGCAAAGGAGCGACAGAGCTACCGTCATTTTCTAATCAACATTCTATAATATTGTTGAGGATCTAGAGTACTTAACAAACAAACAGCACAATAAAATTCTGGTGCTCGATAAACATACCTGTCGTAGCTCTGAAAAATCAGCAAGAAATGAATCCTCCCACTGTTTCAATGGCAGTAAATGTTCTGGGCAGGGGGCAATATTAGGAATATGAGGCATGTAGACACTCTGTTCTTTAATAAATTTGTTACTACCAAGCTTGGACACCTTTACTTTTGGAATGTGAGCAGCTTCCCATCTAAGCATAAGAAAGAAGTATTTTAATACCATAATTACAGGTTTGTGTTCATTGTCATATATATACTTGTAAAGAGAAAAAAGAACATAGAACACCGAAAGGTCATACTAAGCGTCCCTCCTTTGCAGAGAGCTAAAGATACAAGTATACCACTAATTCTAAACATTAAATATGCATAAAAAAAAATTAAAAAAAAAAATTAATATGGATGTAAAAGAAAGTTAACGAGATTATGGCAGAAACATGTAGGTTAGTTGGGCACTATATGATGTTCACAATAATGCAAGGATGCCTGGTAATGCAATAACAGTTCTCTCAAAAGGACTTTTCCATCTGCTTCAGGACAAGCAAATTTTGTTTGTCTCACTTGTGACATTCTAAGTTCCTTGCTACAATTATACAAAGAAAATAGTTATATTTTAAAAAGAGAACATTCTTATTGAGAACTTTTCAATTTCAATTTGAAATTCTGAGGATCTATATGCTCGCCAAAATGCATTAATCACAATCTTATGGAAATTGCATCGTAAATTAACATGCATTCCTCAGAACCCTATATTGAAGGACAAACCTATCATATCTTGTATATTTTCCTTCTTTCATGTGAGTTCACTAGTCCATTGTTGTGTCAAGTCCAAATTGAAAAAAACAATTCTAAACATCAAAATGAAAAACATTGATATACTTAAAATTTAGAAAGGATTCCAGCATACTGTTTAACCAATATATTATATTAAATCATAAGCATTACAGGCAAACACTAGCTAAATGGAGGCTCAATGTAAGAAAAAAATATGGAATCTAAAAGATTAAATAAACCACACAGATAACATAGATATTATGGACAAGAAACCATCATTGTAATTAGAAATAGAAGCAAATTCGGAATCTGGAATATACCTGACACGCCGCAGATATTCTAATCCATCTTCTGGAGGTCCAGAATCAAAATCAGGTTCTCCTTCTACCAAAAAGGCAGGTCTCTGAATGCTAGCATAATCTTTGTCTGTGTCATAATCTTCACTGCACTCTTCTTCTAGAACTGAATCTTCAACCTTAGTGCTATGACTACAAGTTGAATTCCAGGTATTCACATTTTCTACATTATAACCCTCTATGTATTCTAATTCATTATCCACCTTTAGGGAACACCCTTCCCCTGAAAGTAATAGCACATGTATATGAAATTCTAAAATCTTACAAGTTCAAGCCACATAAATATCAGACATCTAAGCAAAAAAAAAAAAAAAAAAAAAAAAGGTCAGGTAAAAGCCTCTCTTCTAGTTCTCACTTCTCATACACATACAACTGTACTATGTACAACACATCAAAAAAGTTGAATTCTTATTAAGAGTATCAGTGCTTCATAGGTTTTCAATCACAAACAATTCTAACATGCCATCATCCATGGGACCAAAGCATTTCTACAACATATATGAAATTAGATTAGCCCACAGCAAGAAATTTTCATGTACAACTGCTGTACAGGTATACAAACAACCACAATGTGCCTAAGTATACAGATCAGAATATGTATTGAACAAAAGGACTTTTGCAGATTGCTTTAGGCCACTCCTCAATGCACAAAAATATTGAAAACATTGTCACTAAAGCTGCTTTGTGTTTTTACCAAGGTTCTTCAGACAGGTAAACCACACACAATGCAGCCCCATACAATCCAGGTAATGCATTTAAAAAAAAAAAAAAATGTTAACAATCACAGGAGGAAATTCAGGTACATCAAAAATGGGCTTCAGAAGTGAGGATGATAGGGAGACTTGAACACAATTAAATAAATATTATGCAAATTTGTGTTCAAAACACTTCAGTTTTAACTCCAAGCATATATAGACAAAGAACACCAAAAATGATTAAAACAATTTAAATATTAAAAAAAATGGATAAACAATGCCTCAAGGATGTAATTTTTTTCATCATAGCAAAAAGTAGGGTTTTTTTTTTACCCCTTTTGGTTAACTAAAAACAAACAAATGTTTACAGATTCTATTCTATACATTCTGAAAAGTAAATTGCTGGTCTGTTCTTCTCTGGCCTTGCTCCACTATTTGAGCAATCATGTAGCTTAGAAAAAGAATGGGAAAGCAATATAAACCTGGAAGAGAAAGGACTAGGAAGAGGCAAGAACAAAGATAATTTCAACGAAATTTCATGCACTTATCAAAACGGTTTTCAATATATATTTTTTTAACAAAGAAAAGAAAAGAGAACAAAGAGGAAAACAAAAATACTAATGCATTTTCAGTATGTGAATTAATTTATTCATAAGACTACAGAATTGCAATTAACTGCAATGAAGAAGCGACAATCTGACATCTCAACAGAAACAAATATAAGAGCTAATCAGGGAGTTGTCACATCTCATGTCATCTTCACGGAGAATCAAACAAAATCCTACAATTTATGCATGACTAGAATTGCATCAAATTAAACGGTTAAAAAAAAAAAACAATATTTTTAGTTCTTATGTCACCAGAGTCAATCAGTAAAATAATTCATATTTGTATTCTTCTTCTGGATCTTCATTTGGCAAAATAATCAAGCATTCTCTATTTTTTTTATCCCCGCCGTAATGAAACTGTTCATTGACGGAAAATTCAGTTTAGCACCACCGTTGAAATGAAATGCAATGGAGGGAAGAGCTACTTTACGTGCTTTGAAACATATGCGACCTTTATTCCCCGGGTCCGTCACAGTTCTGGACCCAACCGCTTTCACCAATTTTTGCTTCCAAACTATCATAAAAGGCGAGGGTAAATATATGAATATGTTGACCCAATGTCAACTATCATATTCCCCAATGTTGGAATTGTATGATCCTTGTAGTTTAGCGTTTCGCTTACAAGGATATTACATGAAAATATGAAATATTCTATTGGAACCCCTAAAGTTGAGCAATCTAAAACACTTGATACCGGGAGCAATATCATTTGGACACAATGTAAGCCTTGTGATAGGTGTTACACGCAAGATGATGAAAGCCTTGTGATGTCGCAAATGATATCGCTTTCTGTATCAAGTGTTTTAGATTGCTTAACTTTAGGGGTTCCAATAGAATATTTCATGTAATATCCTTGTAGATGGCGAAACGCTATACTACAAGGATCATACATTGGGGAATATGACAGCTAACATCGGATCAACATATTCCTATATTCACTCTCGGCTTTACGATAGTTTGGAAGCAAAAATGGTGAAAGCGGTTGGGTCCAGAACTGTGATGGAACCAGGGAATAAAGGTTGCATATGTTTCAAAGCACATAAGCAACTCTTCCCTTAATCGCATTTCATTTCGATGGTGGCGCTAATCTGAATTTTCCAGTTTCATTACAATGGGGATCAAAAAATATATATATAATGCTCGATTATTTTGCCAAATGAAGATCAAAAAGAGGAAGCCATTTTTGGAGTTTTTGTATATTTATAGTTCTAATGTCACCAGAGTCGATCAATTAAATAATCATAATCTGATTTTGCATTAGCTACCACAATGCAGGACTTTTACAGATAAACAATACAATGCTATCATGAAACAAGAAAAAATGGCCTAATAGATAAATAATCAGTAGTAGCCAAGATACTTAATAAACAAACTGGCATATGAAAATACTTACTGAGAATCCCAGGGGACTCCAGCTTCCTTGGAAAGCGCTTTCGAGGATCAAAATTCAAGAGGGTGTTCTTCTGCTTAGAATTGGCCAGTTCATCATACTCATTCAACACTGCAAGCCCAAGTCCAGTGTATATAGCCCTCCACAATTTCCGCTGTTCAACAATGTTGACAAACCTCAAGGCCTCCATCTCCTGCCTAGTGTACATTTTTCTTGATCGTTCCCCATTCTTTAAACCACCATCTTGATCTTCCATAATGGGGGTCATATTCTTCATCCTCTCATTCGTCCCCAAATTCCTTTTTGTGTCTTTTGCCTTCCTTCTCGAGTGCTTCACCTTCTGTTCATCTGATTCTTGTTTCTTCTCCTCCTCCTTCCATCCAATCTTTTTTGCAGTGCCCTCAATTCCAATGTCCTTCATGCAGCCATTTCCAGTTTCAGGTACCTGAACAGATTCAATCAATGCTGTATCATCAATTACTTCAATCTTCGGAGAAGATCTAACACTCTCATCGATTACATGGAGACCAGCAATTTTCTCACCATCCTTCTGCACTATCTTGTGCACTTCTTCACAACCACTCCACTTCTCATTAATCTGGGAGATAGTGGCAAGGCCAGCAACATCTCCCACAATGGTTTTGTCAACAAAGATTGTTCCATGTCCAAGTTCAGTCAACATTCTACTGTTATCTGTGTCCAACAAAGATTGCAGGCCTTCATAATATCTGAATACACAAATAATATTTGCTCACATGTTAAGAGCAAACATTACAAGCCAAGAAAGTACATGAAAATACTTATAGACACACATACAATCTCAATATATATATATATATTTTTTGAGAGAGAGAGAGAGAGAGAGAGAGAGAGAGAGAGAGATGTAACAAAAGCTCTTCACATCTGTATATATAAATATATAATAAGAGGGCATTGATGGTTGACAGTTGATACTTCAGTCACTAACTTACCAATTAACCTAGATGGTTGTTTTCTTAAAGTTAAAGATAAACTAAAAGCGTAAATCATACCTGTAATTGCCAGGATTCATGGAAAGTAACAGCCTGTACAAGTTAGCACCTTCTTCTAATCGATGAATCTTGACTTTAGGGATCCTCTTGCTCTTTGTAAGACAATTTGTCAACCTAGCATAAAACAGAACACAAATGCAAATAATGTGTGTTCAACAACTTCAAAACTTAAAAAGTTTCACCATACAACGATCCCAGTTATATATATATATATATATATATATAAAGCACTTACAAATTTTGGCTCTTTCCAACACAATTCCTCAATAGCTCTCAAAAAACTTTTTGAGAGCACTACTAATCTGAAAACATATGGCATCAAGAATTTATACAGTATCATGAGAATTGTTAGCTCAAAAGGCCCAGGCAATATAAAAAGTAAAAAAGAACTAATATTCAAGAGAACGTAGCGATCATATTTTGGGTCCTTGAGTTAATATAAACAGAAATTTTATGTTCATCTGTGACAAAAGAGAAACTTAGCCACTATTACAATTTACATATAACGAGGTTCTTAAGCAACACAGAAGGTTGTATAACCGGAATGAATATTACATCTGACCTATTATGAAGTAAGACCTTTAATTTAAAATACAACTATAGATTCAACAGAAGTGCTACACTGGTCTTTTTCCACTTTTCCAGTCATTCTAGATACAATTTCAAAATATTATATTTTCCATTATTTAAATAGTGTATCTCTGTCACTTGTAGTGATTTATCATTCAATGAATGACCAAAAAACCAGTCAATTATAATGTTTCTGACTTTGTACCTACACAAACCATTTAAGGTCGAATTCACCTTACTCTCTCTACCCATTCAGAGGATTCCTCCTATATTCCAATGAAATTGTTTCAATAACAAATCCAGCTTCTTCAACCCTTACTTTCACATTTGCACCCAATTTGCCTCTCTTATGACCTGTCCAATCCACATCTTTCTGACCATCTAAAGTATGTCATTTTGTCATCTCCTTACACAGTCTACAACATAATTACGTAAGTCAACTTACGTTCAATAATACCGTTTACTATGTAAGGATATGATGGGTGATTCAGTGATTACAGAAGCAGCAACCATCATGATGTTGAATCAATATAACCTCATAAAGCAGCAATAAATTTTCAACCATAACCCAGTCTCAATTTTCAGTCTCCTCAATAAATTTGAGTAAGTTGTCCTGAAATCTCAGATTTTGAAAAAACTTATTTACACTTAAAAATAGCTAGTCAAAGAATATAATAATGTGTATTTCATAATTAAGTAGATACAGGGACAATGTTCTTTCCTTTAAGCCAGGCTAGTGGAAAGAAAATTAATAAAAATTCACCCAGCAAAAAGCTTATTTGAAAAACTTATTTACACTTGACAGTAGCTACTAGCTAGTCATCTTTATTCCAACAAAATACATGTTGATTTTCTTGCCATATCTTGATTTTTGCAAACATGTACAAAATTTAAAAATATATATATATATAAAAAAATTCTTTTGAATTGTAGTTAGTATAACAATACTTTCAAATTATTTGGATATTGATATTCTCTATTCTCATAACATAATTTTGGGTCCATAATAATTATTTTTAGCAGAGGTCTCAACTTGCTGCAGATGTTGCATCTATCAACAAAACCAATGGTTCTACCATCCATGTTAGTACCTCCAAATAACAAGTCACCAAAATAACTATTTCAAACACAAATCACGATCAACAAAAGAATAAAAAGATTAACTTACCGAGAGTGAGACAACGATGTTGACGGAATAGGAGACGGCGACGGAACAGCAACCAGAAAGTTCAGAAGTGAGTCTTCGACAGTACTTGAGACTTGAGAGTGAGAGGCAGAGAGAAGAGAATGGTGATTTGTGCCTAGGGGATTCAATATTACATTCTAATATTATATATCATGAGTACAATTTCAATTAGATCCCTCAATCATTTAAAATTACAAATTTATCTTATCATAAATGGGTTCCCACAAACCCATTTAGTTATGTTTGGTATGGCTTTCGTAAAAGCCAAAAACATTTTTTCAATATTAAAAGTTGTTTTGAAAATTTTTTTTTTTTTTTTTTGACAAAAATCAAAACAATTTTTTTAATATAAACTACCCTCTATAAAAGTTATTTTATATCTATTAAGAGAAACCTAAAATTTAGACTTTTCTAGAAAGTTTTTTTTTAGTTATTTTTTTTTTTTTTAAACATATGAATTATCTCAACTACCTTTTATAAATTTTAAATATTTCACCGTATAGCTCTTTCATTTTAAATGCATTGCCAACACTTTTTTTTTTTGTAATTTACACAACCAAAAGCTATTTTTAAAAATATATTGTCAACACTTTTTTTTTGTAATTTATACAATCAAAAAAAAAAATTTTGTTAAAAGTTCTACTCAATAAAAATTATATTAGTAAAAGATCTACTACAGAAACTCTACTTGAAAAGTCATATCAAACACACCCTTAGCATAACCCGACACGACCCGTTTAGTAAACGAGTCAAACTGGTTGACCCGATTTTTACTATACCCGAACCAAATTATTATTTAATCGGGGTTAGTTTTTTACAACTCAAATCAAACCAATTATAAGGTAAAACAAAACCAAACCAAACCAATAAAAATCGGTTTGGTTCAACAATTTATAGAGAATAATTACAATAATACCGGATTAAATCAAGTGGGGAACAAAAACCGTTATAAAAAAAAAAAAAAATCCAAGCAATCTTTACCATTGTCTGATACATATAAACAATTACTATAATTTCGTTAGCAAAGTTTGGTAGAGTCGAATCATACAATTAAGCAATGCGTTTTTGCAAGAAACATTTAATTTTTTTTTTTTAAGAAATATAAAAACTAAGAACATCTCCAAGGATATCCCTTAGAGACCCCCTTGTTCAAGGGTGAATGTTGTTGTAGGAGGTCATTAAAGGGGTTTGCGTTCACACGATACTCTATTAAATAACTCATTTATAATTTTTTATTATAATTTTATATAGAGCCACTCATTTATATACTCTATTAAATAATCATTCAGGTGTTTGATGCAATTCTAGTGTGTTGAGTTTGATGAAATACAGAGGTCTGATGCAATTAGACTATATTTATAATGCTAAGTGTTGTGGATTCAACTCTGTATTTTTCTTATTTTTCTTATTTTTGTATAGCTTTCAAAGGTTTCCGCTTATATCAGCTGTTTTGGTCTTTTCAATTGTGTGTGGGTCTTGGTAGATTCTATATTTGTGGATTTCCACGAGGGGCTAGGTGTTATTGGTTCGTGATTATTTTAGGGTTTTATGCAGTTTTGTGTTAGAATTAAATGGAGGAATGGAAATAAGAAGATAAAGAAAATTATGTGAAAAAAAAAATAAAACAGTTTGGGTGTAGTTTTGGTTTTATTTAGAGGGACAAATAAAAAGAATAAATCTTGGTCATACATTCTTTTTAATCTAGATATCAATGAATCTTTAAAAGGTCGGTATGGTTTAACAGGAGGATCCTTGTCCGTGAAGTATATCGAATATCTAATCTTAGAACTTTTTTTTTTTTTAAAAGATCATATGGCCAATACTTTCCGACTAAATATTAAATGATTTATTAATGAAGATATTCCATTTAAGAATTGTAAAAATAACGAGGTGCATGCATCAAGATGACGAGAAAAAATTTGTGTGCCGTCCAATCTATATTGGAATAGTAAAAACAAAATTTAAAATATTATAGTTGTATAAAATTGGGATTGTCGCCTTGTCGGTCTCACAAACTAGTAGTGAGAGTGTAAATATAAGAGCATCTCCAATGATATTATGCATTGGAAAAAATGGAGTGCCACATAGGATAGATATTAAAAAAGTTAGAAAAACTCTCTCCAATGTTATTATCTAAGTTGAATATGAAGATGATGTGGACAAAAAAAAAGTTAAAGAATATGGAGTTGAGTTTCTAATTCTAGAAACTCTCCTAGAAATGCTGACTAGGATTTCTAACTCTTTCCACTAATAAGATTAAAGCTTTCAACTCTTTCCACCAATAAGATTAAACCTTATTTAATTATAAAATAAAAGATTAGAGAGAGTGTAATAATTGTTTTATTATGATTGGCCATAAAATGGATGAATATTTGACTTTAAATAATTGCATTTGAGATCTGAATATGCATTTCTCTAATTTTTTTTCAAAAGTGGGCCCTTAATAAATAGAAATGATGATGTGTCACTATTTAGAAACTCAAAAATGTATATTTGCAATAGAGATGCTCTAATCCTCTGAATAATTCCAACTTTTCTTGCTCTTCAGAGTTCAGACTTAAATCTTTGAAAGGTCTATAGATTTCATTCGTGTCAACCTACTAATTTAGTCATACAAATCCAGAAAAAAAAACTATAGCTTTGTCATCTTTTTAGTCTTCAAAGCTTTGTCATCTTTTTTCTTCATTTCTTGATCTTAAATTCAAACAAAAGTGAAAATGAGCAGTGAAATTTGTCAGCTTCACGTTTTCTTCTTCCCATTTATGGCTCATGGCCACATGATACCAACTGTGGACATGGCCAAGCTTTTTGGAACAAGAGGTGTCAAGACCTCCATAATCACTACTCCTGCCAATGCTCCTCTGTTTGCAAACCCAATCCAAAGATCCAATGATTTGGGGATCGATATGGATCTAAAAATCATCAAGTTTCCTTATGTAGAAGCCGGTTTGCCTGAGGGATGTGAAAATGTTGACTCCACCACTAATAGTACTGATCCGATTAAAAGCATGGAGATGGCAATCAAATTTTTAAAAGCAACAGCGATGCTCCAGGAACCTCTTGAGCAGCTCCTGAGAGAGTGTAGACCAGATTGCTTGGTGGCTGATATTTTCTTTCCTTGGGCTAATGATTCTGCAGCCAAGTTTGGGATTCCTATGCTTGTGTTTCATGGCACTGGTTTCTTTTTGTGTATGATATGAGGGAATTTAGTTTCAGAAAAGAGGGAGATGAAGAAGAGAGAAAACAGGAGATAAGAAGAGTATTTGGGTTGTAATTCGATATCTTATTCAGTAGCAACTGAGCCCTTTTTTATAGGCATACAAAACGATAACAATTCACCCCTCAAAACTAGGAAACAGATGGGCAAGCGGTGTTGAACAAACTGATCCAACACTTGTGCACAATCTTATCAAAGCAACAATTCAAACTGATAACTAACAACCTAATTTATTATCCTCACAGCTAAGATAACTAAACTAAGATAACTACTCAACCATCACCATCTTGCATGCATGCATATTCGTGAGAGCTGAGAGCTCATATCATTCCATCCCCCTCAAGAGTCCTTGTCCTCAAGGACGAAATGCGGGTAGGTCTTCGAAAAACGCCAACGGTTCTCCCATGTTGCATCTTCGGCTGGAGCACCTGCCCACTTGATCAAAACCTCCTCTTTTGGTCGATACTTTCCCTTACGAATCACTCGACTATCCAGAACAGTTTCCGGTTGAGGTAGAATTTCAGAGGTCTCTGATAGGGGAGGAACTGTGTTAGACACGGCTGACAAGGGACCCAAATGTTTCTTCAACTTGCTTACATGGAACACATCATGGATTTGAGAACCTACGGGCAACTCTAGCTTATAAGCAACGGGTCCGATTCGGGCGAGTACCTTGTAAGGTCCAAAGAACCTTGGGGCCAGTTTCAAAGAGCTTCGAAACACAACTGTTTTCTGCCGATAGAGCTGCAGCTTAAGGTACACGTAATCTCCTACCTCGAAGGAGACATCCCGACGGTGTTGGTCAGCCTGAGTTTTCATGCGATCCCGAGCCAAGATCAGATTTTGCCGAAGTTCAGCAAGGATGTCCTCACGCGTGGAAAGGAATCCGTCCACTGCATTGATCTTAGTTGTACCTGGAACATAGGACAACATATTTGGTGGGGGCACACCATATACTGCCTCAAATGGGGAAAATTTGGTTGAAGAGTGGGTAGAGGTATTGTAACTATATTCCGCCCATGAAATCCATTCTTGCCATTTATGTGGTTGGTCACTGGTGAAACAACGTAAGTATTGTTCAAGAGTGCGATTCACGACCTCTGTCTGTCCGTCCGTCTGTGGATGATAACTGGAACTCATCCTCAGAGTAGTTCCATGTAGAAGAAAAAGGTTCTTCCAAAACGAGCTCAAAAAGACTCGATCCCTGTCACACACGATAGAAATAGGCATACCGTGAAGCCGAACAATCTGGTCCATAAATACTTTTGCAACGCTGAGGGCGGTATATGGATGCCAGAGGAGCACGAAGTGAGCATATTTTGATAGGCGGTCGACAACCACCATGATAACTGTTTTCCCACGCGACGGTGGTAATCCCTCAATGAAGTCCATCGATATTTCGGTCCACACTTTTTCGGGTACCGGAAGTGGCTGGAGGAGGCCGGCCGGAGCCATGGAATCATGTTTGCAACGTTGGCAAATACCACAATTTCGAATGTATTCTTTGACTGCAGCGTGTATTCCTGACCATGTGAACCCGGATTGTATTCGACTTAAGGTTTTATGGTAACCGAAATGTCCCCCCACTAGCGAGGAATGATTGGTTGCTAAAATTTCAGGGATCAGACTTGAGTTGGAATTCAATACAACTTTTCCCTGTTTGAAGTAGACCCCGTCACGCATGGAGTATTGTTGCTGCTGCTGTAGTGTACCCGAGCTCTTCAACTGATGGTAGTATGGATCAGAAATTACCTCACGTTGCAAGGCTGCCCACCAATCCGCAACTGGTAGTGTGATAGCAAGGAATTCGAACTCGGCCTTACGGGAAAGTGCATCAGCACCAGTATTGTCTTTCCCTTTTTTGTATTGGATAGTGTAATCGTAACCAAGGATTTTCGGAAGCCAACGGGTCTGAGCAGGTGTTGTAATGCGTTGCTCCAACAAGTATTTCAGACTCTTCTGATCAGTACGGACTATAAATGGTCTGCCTAACAAGTACGTACGCCACCTGCGGATAGCTTTCACAATTGCGAGCATTTCTTTTTCGTATGTCGACAAAGCTAAGGTTGACGGCTTGAGGGCCTCACTAAAGAAGGCAATAGGTTGGTTCTCTTGCATTAGAATCGCCCCGATTCCGACTCCACATGCGTCACATTCGACCACGAATTGTTGTGAAAAATCCGGTAGGCGGAGGACTGGAGGGGTTGTCAATGCTTACTTCAGCTGAGAAAAAGCTTCAGCGGCTGATGATGTCCACTTGAACCCCTCTTTTTTTAATGTCTGTGTCAATGGAGCTGCCATCCCACCGAATCCTCTAATGAACTTCCGATAGTACCCTGCGAGACCAAGAAAACCGCGGACTCCTTTGGCTGAAGTTGGAATTGGCCACTCCAAAACGGAGCGAATTTTTTCTAGGTCCATTGCTACTCCAGCCGCAGAAATAATATGGCCCAAATAAGAGACCTGCACAACGCCAAAACAACATTTGGAATGTTTGACAAATAAACAATGGTTAGATAAAATCACTAGGACATCACGGAGGTGGCTCAGGTGAGTGGCCCAGCTGTCACTGTACACCAATATGTCGTCAAAAAATACAAGCACGAATTTCCGCAAATATGGTCTCAGAATGTCATTCATCAAACTTTGGAAGGTGGAAGGGGCATTGGTCAACCCGAAAGGCATAACAACGAATTCATAATGTCCATCATGTGTGCGGAATGCAGTTTTCGGAATATCGGTTTCTTGAACACGAATTTGATGGTACCCGGACCTTAAATCTAACTTCAAAAAGTATTTGGCACCATGAAGCTCATCCAATAGTTCGTCAATGACGGGAATCGGATACCTATCCTTGATCGTGATTTCATTCAGGGCCCTGTAATCCACACAAAACCGCCATCCCCCATCAGCTTTCTTAACTAATAATACCGGAGAAGAAAATGGGCTACAATTGGGACGAATGAGGCCTGAGTCTAACATTTCTTTCACCATCTTCTCAATTTCAGATTTTTGGTAGTACGGATACCTGTATGGACGAACGCTGACCGGGGCTTGATTGGGTTGCAAAGGAATTCGGTGGTCATGTGTCCTAGTTGGTGGCAGGCTGTTGGGTGGTGCAAAAAGGTGTCCAAACTCTATCAAAATTTGTTTGACATCATCTGAATATTTAATCACATGTTCCTTTGGTTGGTCGCATACAACAATTTGGAGGAGAAGGCCACGTCCTGAGAGATGAGATAATTCCTTGCCGTCGATTGCCTCTAGTGTTGGACGCCTCAATCTTTGAAATGTATGGCTTTTCCCTGCGTGATGAAATGTCATTGTCAACTTACTATAGTCCGTTTCAATTGGACCGAGTGTGGCCAACCACTGGATGCCCAATACTGCTTGGCACGCCGCCACCGGTAATACATAAAAATCTGCCTAGACTGGTTGGTTTTGAATGAATAATGTTAGTGCCATACACTTGCCGGCACACATGATCTTGTCTCTATTTGCCACCATCACCTGGAATGAATGGTTTCGATCTACCGGGAGGCCGAATTTGGTTACCACTGCTTGATCTATGAAGTTGTGTGTGCTTCCGCTATCAATGAGGACTGTAATGGCCTTATTTCGGAATTTCCCGAGAACCTTGAGTGTTTGTGGATGGTCAGCGCCTGAGATAGCATGAAAAGAGATTTCCAGCAGTGCCTCTTCGACACCTATATCCTCATATGCCTCATCAGTGTCTTGATCCATCGGCGGTGGAAAATCCTCTATCATGAACAACTGAGGTCGTTGACAGCGATGACCCGGAACAAATTTTTCATCGCAGTAGAAACATAACCCATTTTCCCTTATCTCTCGGGCCTCTTGACTTGTGATTCGCCGGAATGGAACCGAAGTAGTGCCCTTCGGACTTGGGTGTGGTCCAAGGAGACCAGCGGTTGGGTTGGGTGTGGACCACGATGGGTACACAGTAGATTGGGAACGAACGAAGGGACCAGGTTTTTTTCGTAGAAGGTTCCTTTCCTCGATCAATCTAGCTACTCCAATCGTGTCGGCTAGAGTTCGTGGCTGCTTAACTTTAACATCTAAACGGATTTCATCAAATAACCCTGCAATAAAACACCCAATTAAAAAAGTTTCAGGTACACCGTCAACCCGATGAGATAATTTTTCAAATTCGGACTGGTATGCTGCGACAGTTGTGACTTGTTTGAGACGTGAAAGCGCTTCCGCGGGATCCTCATAATCCGTAGGTCCGAAACGGAGCAAGACAGCCCGAGTGAACTCGTGCCATGAGAGTGGCCCTTTATGTTTTGTCAACCAACGGTGCCATTGGAGGGCAATCGCCTCTAAATGAAAGGAAGCGAGTTGCACTTGTTGATCCGCTGCCACACCTTTGAAGTCGAAATACTGTTCGGCTTTAAAGATCCATCCTGTTGGGTCATCGCCAGTACCTGTAAATTTCGGAAATGACAACTTGAGATGGTGGTTGTTCCAGTCTGCGGTAGGGTTGGTGGTGGGGTTTGTGCGAGAAGTGGAGCCTTCCTGTCGGACCAGATGGTGCGACGCTTCGCCTGGAGCAAACGGATTGGTTTCAGCATTGGGAGGTGTGGGGTTGTGGAGAGGAACAGGATTGCGGGTGGTCCGCAAGGCTTGCAACTCGGTTAGTATGGTTTGCAAAATTTCGTCATGTCGTGCTAGAGCTTCATTCACGTCACTACGGAATTCTGTGTTGGTTTTGCTGCGTGTTTCCATTGAACCGAAAGGCTCTGATACCAATTGATATGAGGGAATTTAGTTTCAGAAAAAAAGGAGATGAAGAAGAGAGAAAACAGGAGATAAGAAGAGTATTTGGGTTGTAATTCGATATCTTATTCAGTAGCAACTGAGCCCTTTTTTATAGGCGTACAAAACTATAACAATTCACCCCTCAAAACTAGGAAACAGATAGGCAAGCGGTGTTGAACAAACTGATCCAACACTTGTGCACAATCTTATCAAAGCAACAATTCAAACTGATAACTAACAACCTAATTTATTATCCTCACAGCTAAGATAACTAAACTAAGATAACTACTCAACCATCACCATCTTGCATGCATGCATATTCGTGAGAGCTGAGAGCTCATATCACTGTACAACAGCTTGCATGACCATGTACGAACCACACAAGCAAGTTTCATCAGATTCTGAACCATTTGTGGTGCCTGGTCTTCCTGGTGATATCAAGCTGACAAGGAAGCAACTCCCAGATATGATGAAATCAAATCATGAAACTGACATCACCAAGATGTTGAAAGCTTCTAAAGAAGCGGAGTTAAAGAGCTATGGTGTTGTTATCAACAGCTTTTACGAGCTTGAGCCTGTTTATGCTGATTATTACAGGAATGTTTTGGGAATGAAGGCATGGCATGTAGGTCCAGTTTCTCTATGCAATGAAGATAAGGCTTGTAGAGGAAAGCAGGCCTCCCATTGATGAGGATGAGTGCTTGAAATGGCTTAATTCTAAGAAAGCCAAATTCTGTTATGTATATATGTTTTGGAAGTGTTGCTAACTTCAATTCTGATCAGCTAATGGAAATTGCAACAGGGCTTGAAGCTTTAGGGCAAGATTTCATATGGGTTGTGAGGAAAGACAAGAAAGATCAATTAGAGAAGGAAGATTGGTTGCCCGAAGGATTTGAGAAAAGATTGGAAGGGAAAGGACTAATAATAAGAGGATGGGCACCCCAAGTTTTGATTCTTGAGCATGAAGCAGTGGGAGGCTTCGTGACACACTGCGGGTGGAATTCAACTCTTGAAGGAGTCATTGCTGGGGTACCTATGGTCACATGGCCAGTGTCCGCCGAGCAATTCTACAACGAAAAACTGGTGACGGAGGTTCTTAAGATTGGTGTAAGTGTTGGTGTTCAACAATGGGCTAGATTGGTGGGAGACTTTGTGAAGAGGGAAGCAATAGAGAAGGCAGTGAAAGAGGTAATGGTTGGAGACAAGGCAGGGGAAATGAGGTGCAGGAACAAAGCACTTGGTGATATGGCGAGGAGGGCTATCGAGAAAGAGGGTTCCTCCTACTCCGATTTGAAAGCTTTGATTGAAGAATTGAGCAACACTCGCGATTTACTCAAGCTAATCACTGTTATATCATAATTCATATATGAGATGTTTTGAGATTAATGTTGATTTTGATTAGTCTTCTATTAGATCATTTAAACTTCTGATAGTTTATATTTTAATCCACAATTTGCATATTATTATATTGAAATTTCTGTATATTTGATAAAATGAATTTAATATGATAGACATGAGAATGAGAAAGAAAATATTATTTCAACATGAAGATCAAGCATAAATCAAATAAAATGCTTGCATATCAATCAGAATATATTGAAAAGATTTTGAAAAGATTCCATATGGATATTACTCCATAAAGAAAGTATTTGATTATACTCCCTCTAATAATTTATGACATTATTTCATTTTATGAAATAAACATTACCTCAGTTTAGTAATCTAGAAGATTGTTTCAAAAGAATTTTTTTCAGGGGAGCCTCACATCAGAGGAGCATATCAAATAAAGTATATTAGTTATTTTGGGGTAGATGTGCATTGTACTCTTTTTGCTTTTGATCAAATTTTTGTCCCATTTGATTTTCCTAACAAGGTTTTAATGAGACAATTATCTAAACATACCGAAAAATCATTTGATCCATAAACATTATCATAAATATTACATTGATCAAGTAGATCATCGTATATATGTTGTCTTGATCAAGAAGATCATTGTAAATATTATTTTGATCTGGCTAATCATTGTATATATGTTACATTGATCCAGAAGATCATCATAAATATTACTTTGATCCGACAAATCAATGAATATCTTTGCTGAGGTTTTTATTTCACTGAGTTTTTTCCTAACAAAAGTATAAATGTTTTTGAAGAAAATAATAATTTTGGACATATGTACAATATACTCTTTTTCCTTTCGATCATGTTTTGTCCCACTAGATTTTCCTGATAATGTTGTTAATAAGACAGTCTTGAGAATATCCAACACCACAAGATCCAACAGATCATTGAATATATATTTTTTCGAGGTTTTTGTTTCATTGGGTTTTACCTAGCAAATTGAAATACAAGCAGTGGAAATCCAAATGGGAATGTAGTGAAATTATGTGGATTCTCCACCACTTGTTTGTGTGTCATCACATAAGTGGAGAAGAAGTAATCATTTGTTTATATCTTAATGATTAAGGCTTCGTTTGGTTGGATGGAGAAATGGAGGGAGGGAGAGGGTTGGAGGGAGAGATCAAATCCTTCATTTATTTGGTTGGAGGGATGAGAGGAAGGAGAGGATGAGAGGAGGGAGGTGGGATCCATCCTGGCCCACAATTTTACATCCTCCCAAATATGGGGGATGAGAGGAGGGAGAGAAAAATGGGAGGGAAATGACTATAATGCCCTCCAATTTTGCATTGCTCTCTAATTTTTTATAGGTAATATAGTAATTTTATAAATTAATACAAATCCATTCATTCAAATCTCTTTTCAATACCAAACAACATGAGATATATATTATCCTCTCCATCCCTCATACTCTCTCTCTCTTATTTCATCCATCCCTCGTATTTTCCCTCCCTCCTACCAAACATAGTTTAAGGCTAATAGGAGAGGCGGCAATGATATATAGATGAGCTTGAGACATCAATACGTACATAGGAAAATTACAATAAAGACCCCTATATTTGTTTGCCTATATATATATGACTTTTTATTGTAACCGTTGGCGTGTCTCAAAATCAATACCAAATTTTGGAAAAAATCTTCCCTGGGACGGTCCCATACACTTGGATATGGGACCGTCCAATGAGAGTGTGTCACATGTGTGCCAACACAGTCTCCAATGTATATGTGACACACTCTCATTGGATGGTCCAATAGTGGACTGTCCCAGGGAAGATTTTCTTCAAGTTTTGTTATATCTCTCTCATCTCTTTCTATTTATTTCTTATCTACTCTTCATTTTTTATTTTAATAGTACAACAATTGCCGATACCGATGAAATTGAGCTCTATTAGTGTAGTCCGGACGAGTAGCTTCCATAAACGGAGAGAGGCCACCAACATACAAGTGGGACAACACCCACACTCATGGTAGAAAAATTAGCATATATCTTATGAATGCATGACCACTTGAACCTTGGTGGAGAAGTCTCCATTTGGAGAGCTATACCACATTGGCAAGTGGTCAAATGCTTATTTACTCTTCATTTATTTACAACATTTAAATATATATGTATATATGTATAGTAAAGCTAAATCAACTTGTGATTTCAATATCTCAACCACTTATGTGCTATTAATTTAATGGTTAAGATTTGAATGTATTTATAACTTTTGGATTAAGAGTATATGGGTGCAAGGGTAGACCCATAAAATATTTATTACCCGGGCTAAACTTATATATGGTACGTTGAGATGTTGGAGTCAAAATTTTAAGTCATAAATTTAATATATATATATATATATATATATATATATTTTATATTGTCTGTTTGTCATGATATAAAATATATTAGGATGAAAAATATACACCATTAGATTTACATACTTTGACTTAAAATGTATGCATGACCACTTGAACCTTGGTGGAGAAGTCTCCATTTGGAGAGCTATACCACATTGGCAAGTGGTCAAAAGCTTATTTACTCTTCATTTATTTACAACATTTAAATATATATGTATATATGTATAGTAAAGCTAAATCAACTTGTGATTTCAATATCTCAACCACTTATGTGCTATTAATTTAATGGTTAAGATTTGAATGTATTTATAACTTTTGGATTAAGAGTATATGGGTGCAAGGGTAGACCCATAAAATATTTATTACCCGGGCTAAACTTATATATGGTACGTTGAGATGTTGGAGTCAAAATTTTAAGTCATAAATTTAATATATATATATATATATATATATATATATATTTTATATTGTCTGTTTGTCATGATATAAAATATATTATGATGAAAAATATGCACCATTAGATTTACATACTTTGACTTAAAATGTATGCACTTGTCAAAATTTATCCATAATCTATGGTCCATATTATTCGTCATAATATATTTTATATCAGGACGAACCGATAGTAGAAAGACTATATATATATATATATATATATATATAAACTTGAGCATAAGATAGTTTACAATAATTTCATCGACTTCCTACTCTTTTTTGTAAATTTACTCACAAAGTGAAGTCTAGGGTAATTTGTAACAAAAATTCTTGTGATTGCAAAATTCATTCTAGTATCCTGCTTTCCTTTTCTTTATTTTTATAAATTATTATTATTATTATTATTATTATTATTGTTTATAATATAACAACTGCTGGGATCGACGAGATTTAATTTTACTAACACAATTCGAACTACACCTCTCACAACGGGAAGACGGAAGCTCCCCGAACCGGGAGAAAGCTCCCCACACAAGATTTAAATAATTTTTCTTTCTCGATTTATTATTATTATTTTTTTTGAAATCAAGAATCAAGATTTAAGCAACCATTAACAAATTACAATATTTCTTTCTTAAAATTCAAATTAACAATATTGACTCTCTGTTACACTTTGAAATAAAGAATTAAATACATACTTTGACTCTCTTGTACATTTTGTCCTCACGTGAGCATGTGCCCTGCCTTAATTAATGTTGTGACGTAAGAGATTATGTTACCATTGATTTGATCAAATTATCTATATTTCCTGTTACTTTAATTTCAATTTGACCAGGCAAATATCAGAACCTTATTCTCTTATCTGATATTATGGGTGTCTACTTTCGTTTTTATTTATTATTTTTAAGTATTACAAGAACTTTGAGTATCTCCCATATAAAAGTCGTTTGTATTTCAATAATCATTAATATAAAAATAATGTCAAGAGATTTAGTTTTTATATGGCATAAAAATAGACTTGATCGACAATCAACTCAAAAATTGATCTCCAATATTTCTGTCTAAAACATATTTTTTTAATAACATGTGCATTTTTTCTGTTTTATTTTTTATTTTATTTCCTTACTAAAAAATAAATGAAAAATTAATATTAGTTTTAAATATTTACTGAGTCAACCGAAAATATAGTTGTTCAACAGACTGTCTGAAAGTAGTCGGATATGTTGACAATGTCTAATATTTTTTTTTACAACGTCGGTTTGCGGTTGAATATGCACAGCTGCATTAGAGAAAGATTTATTAACGGAATGTCTATTAATCTTGAATGATATCTTTTTTTTTTTAATCAAAAACCATTCTTACATTAAAGATGCTCTTATATCTAACGGTACATGAAGGCCAAATATCTAATCTTAGAACTTTTTATAAGATTATATGGCCAAAACTTTCCAAGTAAATATTAAATTATTTATTAATGAGGATATTCCATTTAAAAATTGTATAAATCACCAATCTGGTGCTTGCATCTAGATTAAGAGAAAAATTTGTGTGCCGTCCAATCTTTATTGGAATAATAAAATAAAATTTAAAATATTAAAGTTGTATAAAATTGGGAAACTTATTGGACGATCTCATCCACAAGCAATGAGACTGTCCCTCACTCACACACAAGATTTTCTCCTGGATGACATGACGACAATCGCAAAGACGAGTAAATATAATACTCAGAAAATTCCAACTTTTCTTGCTCTTCAATCTCTTCTTTTTTGAGATATTTTTGCTCTTCAGACTTTAATCTTTGAAAGGTCTATATATTTCATTCATGTCAACCTACTGATTTAGTCATACAAATCCAGAAAAAACTATAGCTCAAAAAGCTTTGTCATCGTTTCAATCTTCAAAGCTTCATCTTTTTTCTTCATTTCTTGATCTTAAATTCAAACAAAAGTGAAGATGAGCAGTGAAATTTGTCAGCTTCACGTTTTCTTCTTCCCATTTATGGCTCATGGCCACATGATACCAACTGTGGACATGGCCAAGCTTTTTGGAACAAGAGGTGTCAAGACCTCCATAATCACTACTCCTGCCAATGCTCCTCTGTTTGCAAACCCAATCCAAAGATCCAACGATTTGGGGATCGATATGGATCTGAAAATCATCAAGTTTCCTTATGTAGAAGCCGGTTTGCCTGAGGGATGTGAAAATGTTGACGCCACCACTAATAGTACTGATCCGATTAAAAGCATGGAGATGGCAATCAAATTTTTAAAAGCAACAGCGATGCTCCAGGAACCTCTTGAGCAGCTCCTGAGAGAGTGTAGACCAGATTGCTTGGTGGCTGATATTTTCTTTCCTTGGGCTAATGATTCTGCAGCCAAGTTTGGGATTCCTAGGCTTGTGTTTCATGGCACTGGTTTCTTTTCTTTGTGTACAACAGCTTGCATGACCATGTACGAACCACACAATCAAGTTTCATCAGATTCTGAACCATTTGTGGTGCCTGGTCTTCCTGGTGATATCAAGCTGACAAGGAAGCAACTCCCAGATATGATGAAATCAAATCATGAAACTGACATCACCAAGATGTTGAAAGCTTCTAAAGAAGCGGAGTTAAAGAGCTATGGTGTTGTTATCAACAGCTTTTACGAGCTTGAGCCTGTTTATGCTGATTATTACAGGAATGTTTTGGGAATGAAGGCATGGCATGTAGGTCCAGTTTCTCTATGCAATGAAGATAAGGCTTGTAGAGGAAAGCAGGCCTCCATTGATGAGGATGAGTGCTTGAAATGGCTTAATTCTAAGGAGCCAAATTCTGTTGTGTATATATGTTTTGGAAGTGTTGCTAACTTCAATTCTGATCAGCTAATGGAAATTGCAACAGGTCTTGAAGCTTCAGGGCAAGATTTCATATGGGTTGTGAGGAAAGACAAGAAAGATCAATTAGAGAAGGAAGATTGGTTGCCCGAAGGATTTGAGAAAAGATTGGAAGGGAAAGGACTAATAATAAGAGGATGGGCACCCCAAGTTTTGATTCTTGAGCATGAAGCAGTGGGAGGCTTCGTGACACACTGCGGGTGGAATTCAACTCTTGAAGGAGTCATTGCTGGGGTACCTATGGTCACATGGCCAGTGTCCGCCGAGCAATTTTACAACGAAAAACTGGTGACGGAGGTTCTTAAGATTGGTGTAAGTGTTGGTGTTCAACAATGGGCTAGATTGGTGGGAGACTTTGTGAAGAGGGAAGCAATAGAGAAGGCAGTGAAAGAGGTAATGGTTGGAGACAGGGCAGGGGAAATGAGGTGCAGGAACAAAGCACTTGGTGATATGGCGAGGAGGGCTATCGAGAAAGAGGGTTCCTCTTACTCCGATTTGAATGCTTTGATTGAAGAATTGAGCAACACTCGCGATTTACTCAAGCTAATCACTGTTATATCATAATTCATATATGAGATGTTTTGAGATTAATGTTGATTTTGATTAATCTTCTATTAAATCATTTAAACTTATGATAGTTTATATTTGGTTTAATATTAAAAACATCCCCTCACCTTTGAACTATTATTGGATGTTTAGATAAAAATGCTTTTATTTCAGAAACACCCCTTATGGACCAACAAACAATGCTTTATTTGGTAAGATTCAGAGGGTATAATGTTCAATTAATATAATTGAAGCTTAAATACGGACATTATAGAGTTTTTAACATTAAAAATCGATCAATTGAATTATTTTTTGTTAGTCCACATGGGATGTTTATGAAATAAAAGCATTTTTAGCAAGACATCCAATAATAGTTCAAAGGTGAGGGGATGTTTTTAATATTAATCATTTATATTTTAACCCACAATTTGCATATTATTATATTGAAAATTGCTGTATATTTGATAAAATGAATTTAATATGATAGACATGAGAATGAGAAAGAAAATATTATTTCAACATGAAGATCAAGCATAAATCAAATAAAATGCTTGCATATCAATCAGAATATGTTGAAATTTTTTTGAAAAGATTTCATATGGATATTACTCCATAAAGAAAGTATTTGTTTATACTCCCTTCAACAATTTATGACATTATTTCATTTTATGAAATAAACATTTGTATACCTCGGTTTAGTAATCTAGAAGACTGCTTCAAAAGAATTTTTTTTAGGGGAGCGTCCAATCAGAGGAGCATATCAAATAAAGTATATTAGTTATTTTGAAGTATATGTGCATCGTACTCTTTTTGCTTTTGATCAAACTTTTGTCCCATTTGATTTTCATAACAAGGTTTTAATGAGACAATTTTCTAAGCACACCAAAAAATCATTTGATCCATAAACATTATCATAAATATTACATTGATCAAGTAGATCATCGTATATATGTTATCTTGATCAAGAAGATCATTGTAAATATTATTTTGATTTGACTAATCATCGTATATATGTTACCTTGATCCAGAAGATCATCATAAATATTACTTTGATCCGACAAATCAATGGATATCTTTACTGAGGTTTTTATTTCACTGATTTTTTTTTTCTAACAAAAGTATAAATGTGAGAAATGTTTTTGAAGAAAAAAATAATTTTGGACATATGTACACTATACTCTTTTTTCTTTCGATCATGTTTTGTCCCACTAGATTTTCCTAATAATGTTTTTAATAAGACAGTTTTTAGAATATCCAACACCACAAGATCCAACAGATCATTGAATATATATATTTTTCGAGGTTTTTGTTCTATTGGGTTTTACCTAGCAAATTGAAATACAAGCGGTGGAAATCCAAATGGGAATGTCGTAAAATTATGTGGATTCTCCACCACTTGTTTGTGTCATCACATAAGTGGAGAAGAAGTAATCATTTATTTATATCTTAATGATTAAGGCTAATAGGAGAGGCGGCAATGATATATAGATGAGCTTGAGACATCCATACATATATAGGAAAATTACAATAAAGGCCCCTATATTTGTTTGCCTATATATATATATGTCTTTTTATTGTAACCGTTGGCGTGTCTCAAAATCAATACCAAGTTTTGGAAAAAAATCTTCCCTGCGACGGTCCCATACACGTGGATATGGGACCGTCCAATGAGAGTGTGCCACATGTGTGCCAACACAGTCTCCAATGTATATATGACATACTCTCATTGGATGGTCCAATAGTGGACCGTCCCAAGGAAGATTTTCTCCGAGTTTTGTTATATCTCTCTCATCTCTTTCTATTTATTTCTTATCTACTCTTCATTTTTTATTTTAATAGTACAACAATTGCCGATACCGATGAAATTGGGCTCTATTAGCGTAGTCCGGATGAGTAGCTTCCATAAAAGGAGAGAGGCCACCCCACATATAAGTGGGACAGCACCCACATTCATGGTGGAAAAATTAGCATATATCTTATGCATGCATGACCACTTGAACCTTGGTGGAGAAGTCTCCATTTGGAGAGCTATACCACATTGGCAAGTGGTCAAACGCTTATTTACTCTTCATTTATTTACAACATTTAAATATATATGTATATTTGTATAGTAAAGCTAAATCAACTTGTGATTTCAATATCTCAACCACTCATGTGCTATTAATTTAATGGTTAAAATTTGAATGCATTTATAAATCTTGGATTAAGAGTATATGGGTGCAAGGGTAGACCCATAAATATTTGTTACTCAGACTAAACTTATATATGGTACGTTGAGATGTTGGAGTCAAAATTTTAAATCATAAGTTTAATATATATATATATATTTTTTTTTTATATTGTCAGTTTGTCATGATGTAAAATATATTAAGATGAAAAATATGCACTATTAGATTTACATACTTTGACTCAAAATGTATGCACTTGTCAAAATTTATCCATAATCTATGGTCCATATCATTCGTCCTAATATATTTTATATCAGGACGAACCGATAGTAGAAAGACTATATTATATATATATATAGACTTGAGCATAAGATAGTTTACAAAAAATTCATCAACTTCCTACTCTTTTTCGTAAATTTACTCACAAAGTGAAGTCAAGGGTAATTTGTAACAAAAATTCTTGTGATTGCAAAATTCATTCTAGTATCCTGCTTTCCTTTTCTTTATTTTTATGAATTATTATTATTATTATTATTGTTTATAATATAACAACTGCTGGGATCGACGAGATTTAATTTTACTAACACAATTCGAACTACACCTCTCACAACGGGGAGACGGAAGCTCCCCGAACCGGGAGAAAGCTCCCCACACAAGATTTAAATAATTTTTCTTTCTCGATTTATTATTATTATTTTTTTTGAAATCAAGAATCAAGATTTAAACAATCATTAACAAATTACAATATTTCTTTCTTAAAATTCAAATTAACAATATTGACTCTCTGTTACACTTTGAAATAAAGAATTAAATACATACTTTGACTCTCTTGTACATTTTGTCCTCACGTGAGCATGTGCCCTGCCTTAATTAATGTTGTGACGTAAGAGATTATGTTACCATTGATTTGATCAAATTATCTATATTTCCTGTTACTTTAATTTCAATTTGACCAGGCAAATATCGGAACCTTATTCTCTTATCTGATATTATGGGTATCTACTTTCATTTTTATTTATTTATTATTTATTATTTTTAAGTATTACAAGAACTTTGAGTATCTCCCATATAAAAGTCGTTTGTATTTCAATAATCGTTAATATAAAAATAATGTCAAGAGATTTGCTTTTTATATGATATAAAAATAGGTTTGATAGATAATTAATTCAAAAATTGATCTCGAATACTTCTATTTAAAACATATTTTTTTTAATAACATGTGTATTTTTTTCTGTTTTATTTTTTATTTTATTTCCTTACTAAAAAATAAATGAAAAATTTATATTAGTTTTAAATATTTACTGAGTCAACCGAAAATATAGTTGTTCAACAGACTGTCTGAAAGTAGTCGGATATGTTGACAATGTCTAATATTTTTTTTTACAACGTCGGTTTGCGGTTGAATATGCACAGCTGCATTAGAGAAAGATTTATTAACGGAATGTCTATTAATCTTGAGTGATATCTTTTTTTTTTTAATCAAAAACCATTCTTACATTAAAGATGCTCTTATATCTAACGGTACATGAAGGCCAAATATCTAATCTTAGAACTTTTTATAAGATTATATGGCCAAAACTTTCCAAGTAAATATTAAATTATTTATTAATGAGGATATTCCATTTAAAAATTGTATAAATCACCAATCTGGTGCATGCATCTAGATTAAGAGAAAAATTTGTGTGCCGTCCAATCTTTATTGGAATAATAAAATAAAATTTAAAATATTAAAGTTGTATAAAATTGGGAAACTTATTGGACGATCTCATCCACAAGCAATGAGACTGTCCCTCACTCACACACAAGATTTTCTCCTGGATGACATGACGACAATCGCAAAGACGAGTAAATATAATACTCAGAAAATTCCAACTTTTCTTGCTCTTCAATCTCTTCTTTTTTGAGATATTTTTGCTCTTCAGACTTTAATCTTTGAAAGGTCTATATATTTCATTCATGTCAACCTACTGATTTAGTCATACAAATCCAGAAAAAACTATAGCTCAAAAAGCTTTGTCATCGTTTCAATCTTCAAAGCTTCATCTTTTTTCTTCATTTCTTGATCTTAAATTCAAACAAAAGTGAAGATGAGCAGTGAAATTTGTCAGCTTCACGTTTTCTTCTTCCCATTTATGGCTCATGGCCACATGATACCAACTGTGGACATGGCCAAGCTTTTTGGAACAAGAGGTGTCAAGACCTCCATAATCACTACTCCTGCCAATGCTCCTCTGTTTGCAAACCCAATCCAAAGATCCAACGATTTGGGGATCGATATGGATCTGAAAATCATCAAGTTTCCTTATGTAGAAGCCGGTTTGCCTGAGGGATGTGAAAATGTTGACGCCACCACTAATAGTACTGATCCGATTAAAAGCATGGAGCTGACAATCAAAATTTTCAAAGCAACAGCGATGCTCCAGGAACCTCTTGAGCAGCTCCTGAGAGAGTGTAGACCAGATTGCTTGGTTGCTGATGTGTTCTTTCCTTGGGCTACTGATTCTGCAGCAAAGTTTGGGATTCCTAGGCTTGTGTTTCATGGCACTGGTTTCTTTTCATTGTGTACAATAGTTTGCATGACCATGTACGAACCACACAAGCAGGTTTCATCAGAATCTGAACCATTTGTGGTGCCTGGCCTTCCTGGAGATATCAAGCTTACAAGGAAACAACTCCCTGCTATGGTGAAATCAGACAATGAAACTGTCTTGACCAAGTTGTTGAAAGATTCTAAAGAATCAGAGTTGAAGAGCTATGGTGTTGTTGTCAACAGCTTTTACGAGCTTGAGTCTGCTTATGCTGATTATTACAGGAATGTTCTGGGGAGGAAGGCATGGCATATAGGTCCACTTTCTCTATGTAATAGGAATTTGGAAGATAAGGCTTCTAGAGGAAAGCAATCTTCCATTGATGAGAATGAGTGCTTGAAATGGCTTAATTTTAAGAAACAAGATTCTGTTGTCTATATATGTTTTGGAAGTGTTGCTAACTTCACTTCTGATCAGCTTATAGAGCTTGCAATGGGGCTTGAGGCTTCAGAGCAGGAATTCATTTGGGTTGTGAGGAAAGACAAGAAAGATGAAGGTGGAAACGAAGATTGGTTGCCTGAAGGATTCGAGAAAAGAATGGAAGGGAAGGGATTGATAATAAGAGGATGGGCACCCCAAGTGTTGATACTTGAACATGAAGCTGTGGGAGGATTCGTTACACATTGCGGATGGAATTCAACTCTTGAAGGAGTCACTGCTGGGGTACCTATGGTGGCATGGCCAGTGTCAGCCGAGCAATTTTACAGCGAAAAGCTGGTGACTCAGGTCCTTAAGATTGGTGTCAGTGTTGGTGTTCAACAATGGGCTAGACTGGTGGGAGACTTTGTGAAGAGAGATGCAATAGAGAAGGCTGTGAAAGAGATAATGGTTGGAGACAGAGCAGGGGAAATGAGGATCAGAGCCAAAGAACTTGGTGAAATGGCAAGGAGGGCTATCGAGAAAGAGGGTTCTTCTTACTCTGATTTGAATGCTTTAATTGATGAATTGAGGTTGAGTCGCAATTCAAGCAAATAAACAAACTAGTGTTCTTGTGTTTGTTCCTCCCCTTAAACAATTGGTCTTTTGTGTTCTATTAAATATTAGAATGATTGTTATGTTACAAAGGACTGTTTAATGTATGATTTATGGGATGAACAATACTCCTTCAGTTGCAAACCGCCTCTTATTTATATAACGCAGGCAAGGCTACTTCCATCTATTACTGTGGCGGAGTCAGAAATTTTTGTTAGACCATACTTTGGCTGCTTTGGCTTTTTCCTTAATGGAAGAACAGTGTTAGCTTAATTGCAAGCCTAGTTGTATTGATCATTTTCTTTGTTGAGAAGTAGTTGTTGATTTTTTTTTTTTTTTTTAATTTTTAAAGAAATTAAATCTCTATTCATTTAGTCAGGCTTGTTGCAAACCTCACTCTCGTGAGTTTTACTTATTGCATAGCCAAGCAAGTTTGTAGTTACATTTTTTATTAAAGTGATTTTGGATGCAAGATATAAAGTAGTATTCTTCCAAGAAGTCAATGTATTTTGAGTTTTCTCAATGATCTATTTATAAGTTTCATTAGTGACTCTACCACGAATAAGAGGCACACCAAAATACTTTCCTAAGTTTTTGTCAAGGGCTTGTCGGGGAGAACCGGAGAAGTGGTTCCTCCCATATTTGGAAGGTGCCATATGTCTTTCCATATTTGGAACCGGAGAACCGGGCATGTTTAGAATCATCTCAACTTTTCTGTCTTCAAGTACTCGTGTCAAACAATTAGTCATACAATTTTCTCAAAAATTAAACTAGCCCTTAAAGCTTTTATACAATCAGTACGTGCAATCTTCGTAACTTCATCATTTTTTGTTCTTCATATCTTGGTCTAAATTCAAAACAAGAGTGAAAATGGGCAGTGAGATTCCTCAGCTTCACATTTTCTTCTTTCCATTCATGGCTCATGGCCATAGGATACCACTTGTGGACATGTCCATTGTCCCAGCTTTTTGGAACAAGAGGTATCAAGCTCTCCATAATCATTACTCCTGCTAATGCTCCTCTCTTATCAAACACAATCCAACGATCCAACGATTTGGGGATCGTAATGGATCTGAAAATCATCGACTATCCTGTAGAAGCTGGTTTCTTTTCTTTGTGCACATCCGCATGTATGACGATGTACGAACCACACAAGCAAGTTTCATCAGATTCTGAACCATTTGTGGTGCCTTCCTGGTGATATCAAGCTGACAAGGAAGTAACTCCCAGATATGATGAAATCAAATCATGAAACTGACATCACCAAGATGTTGAAAGCTTCTCAAGAAGCTGAGTTAAATAGCTATGGTGTTGTTATCAACAGCTTTTACGAGCTTGAGCCTGTTTGTGCTGATTATTACAGGAATGTTTTGGGAATGAGGGCATGGCATATAGGCCCAGTTTCTCTATGTAATAAAGATAAGGCTTGTAGAGGATAGCAGGCCTCCATTGATGAGGATGAGTGCTTGAAATGGCTTAATTCTAAGGAACCAAATTCTGTTGTGTATATATATTTTGAAAGTGTTGCTAACTTCAATTCTGATCAGCTAATGGAAATTGCAACAGGGCTTGAAGCTTCAGGGCAAGATTTCATATGGGTTGTGAGGAAAGATCAATTAGAGAAGGAAGATTGGTTGCCTGAAGGATTTGAGAAAAGATTGGAAAGAAAAGGACTAATAATAAGCGGTTGGGCACCCCAAGTTTTGATTCTTGAGCATGAAGCAGTGGGAGGATTCGTGACACATTGCGGATGTAGTTCACTATTGGGGTACCTATGGTCACATGGCCAGTGTCGGCCGAGCAATTTTACAACGAAAAACTGGTGACTGAGGTTCTTAAGATTGGTGTAAGTGTTGGTGTTCAACAATGGGCTAGACTGGTGGGAGACTTTGTGAAGAGGGAGGCAATAGAGAAGGCAGTGAAAAAGGTAATGGTTGGAGACAGGGCAGGGGAAATGAGGTGCAGGACCAAAGCACTTGGTGATACGGCGAGGAGGGCTATCAAGAGAGAGGGTTCCTCTCACTCCGATTTGAATGCTTTGATTGAAGAATTGAGCACGAGTCGCGATTAATTCAACTAAACAAACAAGCTAATCACTGTTATATCATAATTCTTCATATATGAGATGTTCTTGTTGGTGTTGTTTTCTTTCAATAGGGTTATTATTCATTATTGGATTTGCCTTTTGCAGTTGTATAAATAGAGTCAGTTTGCCTTATACTTCTTAATATGGCAATGGTCAATGGTGTCTTCTCACTCTGTTAATCTAAAAGACCCCCTCTACACACATACACAGTAACACAGAGGAACTCTTGGTCATATGTGTTGTATATTGTAAATTGACCTTTACTTTCAATCAGATAGTTTAAAAGATTTATATAGAATTCTTGTTCATATGTTGCTTTGAATTACAGAAATATAATCTCATTGTATCGAAATAATGTAATACTTCATTCCTTAAATGTAAAAAGATTATCTAAGGTTGAAAAATTATATAGCACTTTTGGAGAGTGGTTTATGCAATTACATAGTTCATTGTCCTGTAATTTGTAACAACAATTCTTCTGATTGTAAAATTTTCTTTTTATAAAATTAGTTATAAGAATAATTTTTTTAAATCAATAATTAAATAATCAATCCTTAACAAATTACAATATTTCTTTCTTTAAAAACAAATTACAATATTTCTTTCTTAAAAATCAAATTATGTTGTAAATGAAATGAAAAAATAAATAAAATGAGATGAGTCATGAGGGAGATGAGAGAGAGAGAGAGAGAGAGAGAGAGAGAACATATTGCTTCTGTAATCTGTGTTGATTTCAAGAGATATTCTACCATCACAATTACAATCGAAACCAGCCTATATAGGCAAATAAGAGAGGGACCGATGTGGTAATATTCTAACTTTATATTAGCCACCAGGCCCACCACTTAATTATGTATGAAGTTAATCCATAGCTCTCCTCCACGTGCCATCACAGGTGGAATTCCACTAATTATACAACCGGTGTAATAAATTGGAGAGGAGGAATTCCAGTAGGATAAAACCTGAGTAAATATATTCATCGATCCGTCGGATCAAAGTAATATTTATGATGATCTTTTAGATCAATGTAACATATATACGATGATTAGCAAAATTAAAGTAATATTTACAATGATCTTCTTGATCAAGACAACAAATATACGATAATCTACTGGATCAATGTAATTTTTATGATGATCTTTATGGATTGAATGATTTTTTGGTGAGTTTAAAGAATTGTCTCATTAAAAACCTTATGAAGAAAACATAATAGGACAAAAACCTGATTAAAAGGAAAAAGAGTACAATGTACATATGCCCAAAAATAACTAATATACTTCACTTGATGGAACACTCCCCTTGATAAAAATTCTTTTGAATCAATCTTCTAGATTGCTAAATTGACGCATACAGATGTTTATTTCATGAAATGTAATAACATCATAAATGATTTGAAGGAGTCTAAGAAAAGACTTGCTATATGAAGCGTTATTTAAACTGTTCAAGACCAAGTTTCTTTTCATCCTTTTCTATTTGGTTGGAATGGATCTTTCGTTCTTTCTTAGAGTCAAAAGTTCACCATATAATTACTTAATAAATGAGCAATATCCATATGAAATCTTTTTAGAATATTTTCAACATATCCTGATTGATGGACAAGCATTCCATTTGATCTATTATCTTTATGTTGAGACAATATTTTCTTTCTCATGTCTATTATTTCAAATTCGTTTATCAAATATTCAGCAGTTTTCAAGAACTCTTCGTGAGCTCCAATTAAATTCATATTATCAACATAAACTGTGAGCATAGCAAATCTAGATTCTGATTTCTTTATAAAGACACATGAGTATATAATATGATTATTATATCCTTATTTTATCAAATATTCACAGAGACGGTTATACCACATTTGTCCATATTGTTTTCAATCCATATAAGGAATTTTGTAGATTCATCAAATACAGATTATGAGATCTCGATTTATATGTTTTTAGCATTTTAAATCCTTCAGGGATTATAAATATCTACATTGAGTGAACCAACGAAAAACTGATGACCGAGGTTCTTAAGATTGGTGTAAGTGTTGGTGTTCAACAATGGGCTAGACTGGTGGGAGACTTTGTGAAGAGGGAGGCAATAGAGAAGGCAGTGAAAGAAGTAAAGGTTGGAGACAAGGCAGGGGAAATGAGGTGCGGGAACAAAACACTAAGACCCCGTTTGTTTCGCCGCATTGTATTGCATTAAACAATTAAAATGTATTAAAATAATACAATACAATATTTGGTGCAAACAATGTATTGTATTATTTTAGTACATTTTAATTGCCTAATACAGAAAACACCGTATTAACTAATACATTGTATTTAGTGGTATTAAGTTGTATTGTATTAGAAAAAAACACTTTTTTTCTCTTTTTTTTTTCAACAAATATGAAATATTGTTGAAATATATATTATGTTGTTAATATTTTTTTTATAATTTCAAAATTATATAGGAAATATTTATTTTATATATAAAAATATTAGTTATTAATTTTTTTTCAATTAAACTAAATATTTATTGATTTTTTATATAAAAAATATTTATTGATTTATTCATTGTAATGATATTTAAAATTAATTATTAACTATTTTTTTAAAATATTATATTTTTTAATATAAAAATTTTTCAATAAAGTCATAGGAATAACTTAATACGATATAATACAGTACATCAACAAACATAGGTTTGTATTAATGATAATGCAATGCAATACAATACAATACAACTCAATACAATTCAATACGGTGTGCCAAACGAGCCCTTAATGATATGACGAGGAGGGTTATGGAGAAGAGGGTTCCTCTTACTCCAATTTGAATGCTTTGATTGTAGAATTGAGCACGAGTCAAGCAAACAAACAAGCTAATCACTGTTATACCATAATTCATATATGAGATGTTTTGTGCTTGTGTTTGTTCTTGTTGGTGTTGTTTTCTTTCAATAGGGTTATTCATTATTGGATTTGCCTTTTGTAGTTGTATAAATAGATTCAATCTGCCTTAGACTTGTTAATATAACAATGGTCAATGGTGTCTTCTCACCATGTTAATCTAGAAGGCCCCCACTGCACACATACACAGTAACACAGAGGAACTCTTGTAAATTGACCTTTACTTTGAATCAGACACCTTAAAAGATTCATGGAATTCTTGTTCATATGTTGTAATGATGTTGGCTTTAAATTACAAATATATAATCTTATTGCATCAAAATCATGTCATACTTCATTCCTTAATGTAAAATAATTATTTAGGGTTGAAAAATTATATAGCATTTTACGGAGAGTTGTGCAATTCCGTAGTTCATTTTAGGTTAATTTGTAACAAAAATTCTTCGGATTTTAAAATTCATTTAGTCTTGTGCTTTCATTTTCTTTCTTTTTATGAAATTAATTATAAGAAGGTTTAAATAATTTTTTTAAATCAAGAATTAAATAATCAATCCGTAACAAATTACAATATTTCTTTCTTAAAAATCAGATAACAACATTTAACATTATTTACTAATAGTTTCTTCTCATTGGTCAAGCCGTAGAGAACAGAAAGAAAGCTTTGGAAAGATCGATTTCCTAAAGAGGAGCCAGGACCTCATAGAGCAAACAACACACTAATTGTTTTGTTGTGTTGGGGTGACATTGCAAAATTAAACAAAAATAAATATCAAATTTTGTGGACCCTCTTGACCAAAGAAGGTACCACTTAAATATTTTAAGGTTGAATTAAACAACAAATACTTATTATTATTATTATTATTAATATTATAAGAACTATTATAATAGGACTATCGGGATCTGTCGAGATCAAATAATATATATACAGTTCGAATATTTACTCCCATAACGGAAGATAACCACTTCCACAATCCAAAAATAAAACTTTCCACACATAATACCCGTAGAGCAAACAATATATACTTGAAACTTTGACTCTCTTGTACATTTTGTCCTCACGTGACCACCTGCTTTTTAAATAATATATATACAGTCCAAATATCTACTCTCATAACGGGAGATAACCACTTCCATAATCTAAAAAGAAAACTTTCCACGCATAGTTACTACTCGTAGAGCAAACAATATATACTTGAAACTTTGACTCTCTTGTACATTTTGTCCTCACGTGACCACCTGCCCTGCCTTAATTAATGTTGTGAAATGTTGTGACGTAAGAGATTATGTTAAAATTGATTTGATCAAATCTACTTTTCCTAGTTTAATTTCAATTTGACCAAGGCAAGTAGGCAACTACTGTTGTTGGAAAGATATCGAAACCTCCCTCTCTTGTCTGATACCATGATTAATTAACGAAAGCAAACCTTCACCATCAGAGTTCAACGTCAAGAGTGTGTATATATTTGAGTAAATTTTCTTTGTCCCACTTTGGCTATGACATCCCAAGTGTGAGGAGTTTCTCTCGATTGTGGGAGCTTCCGTCTCCCTGTTGTGGAAGCTGTAGTCCTGACTGCGCTAGTAGAGTTAGAGTTCAATCTCACCGATCCCCGCAGTTGTTCTATTCTTAAAAATAATATATATATATAGATTCATTTACAAAAAAAAAAAAAAAAAAAAGGAGGTTCAAATCAAGAAATTCAATATAAATATATGATCAAAATATCTCTAATAAATTTAATATTTTATGAGAAAATCGATATTAAAAATATCTTAAAGTACTACAAACAAAAGGTTATAATAACTTCTAACACCAAATGTACGTGTCGAGGTTCGTCAAGATGTATCTACACCTTTGATAACTTCTTTTTCTACGGTTACAGGGTCAAAACTTTCCAAGTAAATATTAAATGATTTATTAAAGAGGACATTCCATTTATGATTAATGTAGTGAATTGTATAATTCACCAATCGACGACAATCGCAATGACGTGTAAATATAATCCATGAAATAATTCCAACTTTTCTTGCTCTTCAACCTTTGAAAGGTCTAAATATTTCAGTCATGCCAACCTACTAATTAAGTCATACAAATCCAGAAAAAACTATAGTCCAAAAGGCTAGCTTTGTCATCGTTTTAATCTTCAAAGCTTCATATTTTTTCTTCTTTTCTTGATCTTAAATTCAAACAGAAGTGAAAATGGACAGCGAAATTCCTTAGCTTCACATTTTCTTCTTTCCATTCATGGCTCATGGTCACATAATACCAACTGTGGACATGGCCAATCTTTTTGGAACAAGAGGTGTCAAGACCTCCATAATCACTACTCCTGCCAATGCTTCTCTCTTATCAAAAACAATTCAAAGATCCAACAATTTGGGAATGGAGATGGATTTGAAAATCATCAAATTTCCTTATGTAGAGGTCGGTTTGCCAGAGGGATGTGAAAATGTTGACGCCCTCACTGCTCCAGGAACCTCCATGGAGATGATCATTTAATTTTTCAAGGCCGCAACAATGCTCCAGGAACCTCTTGAGCAGCTCCTGAAAGTTTGTAGACCAGATTGTTTGGTGGCTGATATGTTCTTTCCTTGGGCAACTGATGATGCATCCAAGTTTAGGATTCCTCATTTCCTCGGTTGGTGTTTCATGGCACCGGTTTCTTTTCTTTGTGCACATCCGCATGTATGACGATGTACGAACCACAGAAGCAAGTTTCATCAGATTCTGAACCATTTCTGGTGCCTGGTCTTCCTGGTGATATCAAGCTTACAAGGAAGCAACTCCCAGATATGATGAGATTGAATGAGGAAATTGACTTCACCAGGATGTTTAAAGCTTCAAAAGAAGTAGAGTTAAAGAGCTTTGGTGTTGTTGTTGTTGCAGAAATGCCCAGAAAATTCGACAAAAAAGTGCACACAACACACAAACACAGATAATTACGTGGTTCGGCAATTGTCTATGTCCACGAGAGACAGCAAACTGATATTATTAGAGAAATTAATACAAATACAGAAAATATAATTTCTCTTTCTCTTAGATTCTCTCAACTCTTTGGAACTCTCACTAGAAGCACAGAATATAGAATTACTTCTTGCTGCCTTTCTTAGGAACTCTCTCAGAAATCAGGGAGCTTTGCTTGTTTGCTGATTTGCTTTCCTTTGCTTGTTCATTGCTGCTTTGCTTAGGGTCTTATTTATAGGGGAAAGGCAGAAACAATCCACCCCTATTTTCAACAATATTAATTGCCATGTAGGTGGTAAGTAGAATTTGAGCCAATTGTAGGTTGTAGGTGGTAGGTGGAAGTTGAGCCAATTTGTCAATAATCTCCACCTAGGCGAGAATTCACCAATTAATGCTGCCCCCATTTCGCCCTTAAGCACTACGGGCTCGAAAGATATTGATCAAATCCAAATAATGTTGAAACTTGATCCCTGTTACCACCTTTGTTAACAAATCTGCAGGATTGTCTGTAGTTCCGATCTTCTGGAGTAGAATATTCCCTTCATCTACTATTTACAGAACAAAGTGGTAACAGACGTCTATATGCTTGGTACGAGTATGATGGACTTGGTTCTTTGCCAAACAAATGGCACTCTGGCTGTCATAGAAAATCTCTGTGTTTTCCTGAACAATGCCTAAGTTCCTAATCTAACCACGAAACCAAATGGCTTCTTTGAAAGCTTTTGTTACAGCCATATATTCTACCTCAGTAGTAGACAAAGCCACTGTTGACTGTAAAGTCAATCTCCAACTTACCGGTCCTCCTGCCATAGTGAACACATAACCAGTAATAGATCGACATTTATCAAGATCACCAGCATAATCAGAATCAACATATCTTACGATATGTTTGTCAACCGTCTGATTTCTCTCGAACTTCAAACCAATATCTACAGTACCTTGAATGTACCGTAAAATCCATTTCACTGCTTGCCAATGGCCTTTACCAGAATTGTGCATCTAACGGCTCACCATACTTACGGCGTGTGAAATGTCAGGTCTAGTACACACCATCGCATACATCAAAGCACCAACAACATTTGCATATGGACAAATGATCCATTTGCCTCTTTGCATCATCAGTAGTCTGTGACATTAGTGCACTCAGTTTGAAATGTAGAGCCAACGGTGTACTTACAGGTTTAGACTTGCTATCAATGCCAAACCTCTGAAGTATAGTTTTCAAATACTGAGTTTGTGTCAAACAAATGGTACCTTTCGCTCTATCCCTTTTGATCTCCATACCAAGAATCTTCTTGGCCTCTCCAAGATCCTTCATGTCTAACTCTGAGCTCAATTGAGCCTTCAGCCTGTCAATCTCCACCTTGCTCTTAGATGCTATCAGCATATCAACCACATATAAGAGCAAATAGACAAATGTACCATCTTGGAGTTTGCAAAAGTATACAAAGTGATCAAAATGACTACGTGTGTACTTTTGAGTCATCATGAAGCTATCAAACCGCTTGTATCATTGTCTCGGTGACTGCTTCAAACCATACAAGGACTTGTTTAGCTTGTAAACCCAATTCTCATGTCCTGGAACTTTGAACCCTTATGGTTAAGTCATATAAATTTCCTCGTTCAAAGTACCATGGAGGAATGCGTTCTTCACGTCGACTTGAGCTAACTTGAGATCAAATTGTGCAACCAAAGCCAATAGGATCCAAATAGACGAATGCTTGACAAGAAGTGAGAATACCTCATTGTAGTCTACTTTTTCCTTCTGTGCGTAGCCTTTTGCTACCAATCTGGCTTTGTATCTGATGTTGTCTTTTCCAGGAGCACCTTCCTTCTTGGTATAGACCCAATTGCACCCTATAACTCTCTTTCCCTTTGGAAGTTGTGTTAGCTTCCAAGTTTCATTCTGGTGAAGTGTTTGCATCTCCTCATCCATCATTATCTTCCACTTGACATTGTCCGTAATATCCATAGCTTCTCTATAAGTGTACGGGACATTATCATCAGTCACTGGAAGAGCGTATGCCACCGTGTCTGTGTAACGAGCAAGCCTCCGAATGTCTCTTTTTGATCTACTGTTGGCAATGGACTCTGGTTGTTGTCTGATTTTAGGTACTAGTGCTGAATCCTCTACCTTAACTGATATCTTGTCCTGGTTATCAGAATTATCATTAGAACGATCGACTGTCGGAGAGGCCTTTTCTAAGTTCTTAGAAGTTTCAAACTTTACTTGTTGCAAGGAGTTCGGATTCTCATTCTCTATGCCTCAAGGTATTTGTTTCAGCATTGCAAATTCGTCAAAGGTAACATCTCGGCTTAAGATGATCTTCTTTGACTCGAAATTCCATAGTCTGAATCTCTTGACTCCTTCACTAAAGCCCGTAAAAATAGCTTTCTTGTCTTTAGGATCCAATTTGGATTCAGAAACATGAAAGTATGCTGGACATCCAAATATATGCAATCGATCATAATTAGAAACAGGTTGTCCAGACCTACCTTTTTGAAAGTTTTCCAATCAAGTGCAGAAACGGGTAGTCTGTTGAATATATGAGAGGCATACATCAAAGCCTTTGCCTAGAATGCCTTGCTTAGGCCAGATTGAGAAAGCATACACTGAACTTTCTCCACCAAAGTACGGTTCATTCGTTCTGCTACACCGTTCTGCTGTGGCGTGTCAGAAACTATAAAATGTCTGATTATCCCTTCATCCTGACAGTACTTCATGAAAAGATCTGATTTGTATTCTCCGCCATTGTCTGATCTGAGCTTTTTAATCTTTTTGCCTGTCTGAGTTTCAATCATCTTCTTCCATTGAAGAAAGATATTTAAAACTTCATCCTTATGCTTCATGGTGCCAGACATACCTAGAGAAATCATCAATAAATGTCATAAAATAATGTCTACCTCCAAATGAAGTATTTTTAGAAGGCCCCCAAACATTAGTGTGAACATAATCTAGTATTGCTTTTGAACGATGAATGGCAGTGCCGAACTTGATTCTTGTCTACTTGCCCATGACATAATGCTCGCAGAAATCAAGTTCACCAGTCTTTGCACCTTTCAGAAGACCTTGATACCAAACCTTGCAATGATTTCTCCCCGACATGCCCTAAACGCATGTGCCAGAGTCGGGATGTATCAGATGCCTTATCATTGAAACTATTAGAGACGGCTGCTCTCCCTGTGACTGTGTTCCCATCCAGGAAATATAAATTTCTTTATCGAGTACCTTTCATTGCCAAGAATGCACTTCGTACAACCTTCAGGACTCCATCTTCCATGGTTAACTTATAACTGCTAGAGTCTAAGACCCCTAATGAAATGAGGTTCTTCTTCAGATCAAAGAAACATATGACGTCTATTAATCATCTGATTGTACCATCGTGTATCTTTAAGCGAACGGTTCCTATCCCTTTCGTTTAGCAGGTATTGTCGTTGCCCATAAGCATAACTCCTCCGTCAAGCTCATGGAAGCTTGAAAACCACTACATGTTATGACACATATGATAGGAATAACCTGAATTTAGAATCCATCTATCAGAATGGCTTTCTGATGATGGAACTGTAAAAGCTGAATCCTCTTCATTATTAGTTTTACTTGCAACATTCACATTAGATTTGTCTTTTTTTGGACAATCTTTGTTCCAGTGCCCTTTTTGGTGACAATAGGCACACTCGTCCTTCGCAGGTCGTCTGAATGATGATTCTCCTTTTGGTTTTGAGCGAGATGCTTCTCTTAATTTTGAGCGAGATTTACCACACTCACTGGGCACTCTAGATCTTCTGTTGTTTGTCCTTCCTCAGGTAACAATCAATGCTTCTAATGTTGAGTCTCTATGATCAAGCTGATCCTTCTTCCGATACTCATTATTCACAAGAGCATTAGAAACGTCTATGAATTTAACCACATCCTTTCCATTTAACAGAGTTGTGGTTAAGTGGTCATAGATATCAGACAAGGAATTTAACAACAGTAGTGCCTTATCTTTATCTCTAATTTCAATATCTAAATTTTGTAAATCAATGAGAATTTATTATAATTATCCAAATGCTCAATCATAGAAATACCTTTCTTGTATTGGAAACGAACTATGCTTTTCGTCATGTACTTGTTCTCCAGCTTTTTCCAGATGCCATAGTCTCCTTCATGACAAAGTACTTCAGGTCCTTGGCTAAACATAACCGAATTATGCCACATGCTTGACGATTTACATATTTCCAATCTTCATCTGAAATATCCTTGGGTTTGGAACTCAAGGCAATATCGGATCCTTCCCGGAATAACAGATCCAGAACTTCACATTGCCATGCTGAAGTTGTTGGTGCCGTCAAACTTCTCAATATCAAACTTCACGTTTGAGATCGACCTCATTTGCCAAGAACTACTGGTTGATGCCGAGGTTTGAGGTTAAGTTGACTGTTCCAAGATTTCTTTAGCTTTTGGATCTTCCATCGTGCCCCAAAACAAAGTTAATAAAGCTTAACTAAGAAAAAAAAAAGTACTTACAAGGGGAATTAGCTAAAACTGATGGCACGGTTGCTTCTAGAATGGTCGAAATAGCTGGAAATAGGTCTAACTCGGTCGAAAACGAGTGAAAATTACACTGAGTTGGGCAAAAAACACTTCTGGACTGAGTTGACTCGGGAATATTCCGTTAGGATAACAAATTTTTCTCTATGGATGGAATAATCTCTGACTGTGGAACAATTGTTCTGCTGACTGGGCACTGGTGTGACTTTGACTGGGCGCTAACTAGTTTTGACTGTGCGCTGATGTGGCGATGACTGGTCACTGACTAGCGCTGCTGTGTCGATGATTGGCCGCTGACATGTCATTAACTAGATGGTGACGTGGCCGTCTTCTTCGTTGAGAAATTTGCTAAAAATTTCTAGAAAAATTTCTAGGTTTGACAAAACTTTGACCAGAGCTAGAGAGTTCATTAGAGCTCCGATTGAGACACGATCAAGTGCGTTGGAATCGTATTTCCAAGAGGAACACAACAGTATCCTACAAATAGTGATTTAAGAACTTTGAATTTTCTGGACCTGACCAAAACTAAAGCTCTAATACCAATTTGTTGTGAAAATGCCTAGAAAATTTGACAGAAAAGTGCACACAACAGACAAACACATATATTTACGAGGTTCGGCAATTGCCTACGTCCACAGGAGGCAGTAAACTGATATTATTAGAGAAATTAATACAAATACAAAAAACAGAATTTCTCTCTCTCAGATTCTCTCAACTCTCTGGAACTCTCTCTGGAAGCACAAAATATAGAATTGCTTCTTGCTGCCTTTCTTAGGAACTCTCTTAGAAATTAGAAAGCTTTGCTTCTTTGTTGATTTGCTTTCCTTTGTTTGTTCATTGCTGCTTTGCTTAGGGTCTTATTTAGAGAGGAAAGGCAGAGACAATCCACCCCCATTTTCAATAATATTAATTGCCATATCCGTGGCAAGTAGAAGTTGAGCCAATTGTAGGTGGTAGGTGGAAGTTGAGCCAATTTGTCAATTGTTGTCAACAACTTTTACGAGCTTGAGCTTGCTTATGCTGATTGTTATAAGAATGTTTTAGGAAGAAGAGCATGGCATGTAGGCCTAGTTTCTCTATGCAATGGGAATTTTGAAGATAAGGATTGTAGAGGAAATTATTGATAAGAATGAGTACTTGAAATGGCTTAATTCTAAGAAACCAGATTCTGTTGTGTATATTTGTTTTGGAAGTGTTGCTAACTTCAATTCTGATCGGTTAATGGAGATCGTGATGGGGCTTGAAGCTTTAGGGTAGGATTTCATTTGGGTTGTGAGGAAAGACAAAAAAGATGAAGATGGAAACGAAGAAGATTGGTTGCTTGATGGATTCGAGAAAAGAATGGCAGAAAAAGGATTGAAAATAAGAGGGGTACCGCAAGTGTTGATTCTTGAACATGAAGCTATGAGAGGCTTCGTTACACATTGCGGATGGAATTCAACTCTTGAAGGAGTCACTGCTGGGCTGCCTATGGTCACTTGGCCAATTTCAGTGATGTAGCGAAAGCTCTGTCGAGAAAAACCTACAAGAAACAAATTAAAAACAACCTACCAGAAACAAATTAAAAACAACCTACCAAAGTTCCGTTGATTCACTCACGAATACCGGAATATTAGGCTTCAAGTTCGTTGATTCACTATGAATACCGAAATTGGGAGATAATAGAGAAAATTCTAAATTTTATAAATCAAAAACTGAGTTACCTTTCGGCTTACGATACTATTTAAAGCAAACAACTCCTAACCCTAATCGTAATCCTTGTAGAACAAGAAAACGAGTCTAAATACGAAAAAACCCAAAAATTACCCAAAATGGAAAAATTGAGATTATTGCAAAAACTAATTCTATGGAGAATCCTAAGAAGACCGGAATTGACGGAAGTCGATTCGGACTCAAATCTCAATTTATTGCAAAAACGAAACTTTCCTAAAATGGCAAAAACAGCCTTTTCGGCCCCTAAACGATGGAATTCGGCTAAAAAAGGATATGCCTCACAAGCAAAATGCTAGTGACTATTGAAGATCTCGCCGAAACACATCAACTGACCAAGTTTCACGTCATTCTGACTCCATCGCCCGGACTAGTAGGATTGAATTGGCCTTTTTTCTTGGTCTTTTTCCTATCCCACCCCTCCATATACTCCAATGCCATATGTTCCATTGCTGCTGCATCAGTCAGCAGAGCAACCTTTCAACGAAAAACTGGTGACTGAGGTTCTTAAGATTGATGTTAGTGTTGGTGTTCAAGAAAGCGTTAGATTGGTGGGAGAATTTGTGAAGAGGGAGGCAATAGAGAATGCACTGACAGAGGTAATGGTTTGTGACAAGGTAAGGGAAATGAGGTGCAAGGCCAAAGCACTTGGTGAAATGGCGAGGAGGGCTATCGAGAAAGAGGGTTCCTCTTACTCCAATTTGAATTCTTTGATTGAAGAGTTGAGCTCGAGTCGCGATTCAAGCAAACAAACAAGCTAATCACTGCTATATCATATGTGATATGTTTTGTGCTTGTGTTTGTTCTTGTATGTTGGTGTTGTTTTCTTTCAACAGGGTTATTCATTATTGGATTTGCCTTTTGTAGTTGTATAAATACAAAAGGCAGATGCAAATGTGCCTTTTGTCAATCTGCCTTATACTTCTTTATAAAACAATGGTGTCTTCACACTCTGTTAATCTAAAAGACCGCCTCTGCACACATAAACAGAGGAACTCTTGGTCATATGTGCTGTTACTGCTGTATGATGAAATTGATCTTTATTTTTAATCAGACAGTTTAAAAGATTCATGAGAATTCTAGTTCATATGTTGGTATGATATGGGCTTTGAATTACAGATATATCATCTCATTGCATCAAAATCATTTAATAAGTCATTCCTTAATGTAAAATAATTATTTAAGTGGATGTAAAATAATCACAGTGAAGGTTCCATAAACCATAATTGTTAAGAAGAAATGGGTGGAAATTACACTGTTTTCTCCTTAATTTTTGTCATTTTTAAATGGTACCAAGGTTTGCTTTCTTTTTTCTCTCTTATACTTTCTCTCGTCAGACTACCACTTAGGACAACTTCTTTTTATTTTATTTTCCTTGATTTCATTTCTCACTTCACTCAATCTCTTCTTCTCTACTCAATAAAAGAAGTTTAGTTCTTGTCTGTGTTTGTGAATTTTTTTTTTTTTTTTTTTTTTTGTGTAGAAAAATTGTTTGAAATATATAAGTGATTTGATACCCGAGAATGAAACGTAGATGAGGAACTGACGAGGAAAGTAAAAAAAAAAAAAAAAAGAATAAGAAATAACATAAATCTAAAAAAAATTCGAAGGAAAATAAGTCTCGGAATATAGATATGGACTAAAGGTTTGAAAAAAAATATGTGAGACTTATTTCGTGTTTGTGTACGAGGGTATTTTTATGGTAAATACATTTTTAGTGTTAGTTGGTGCTAATCCCATAAAATTAGGGATTTTTAAAACCCTAATTATTAACGGTGATGAAACAACGTTAAAAAAATTATTAAGTAAATTTATAAAAAAAAAAAAAACAAAAACAAAATTAAACAATTTTAGGCAAAACCAAACCAAACCAAACCGTACCAAGTACTGATTTTTTTGGCTTTGGAGCTCATAAATGGGTTGGTTTGCCGGTAGTTGGAACCCAATCACAACTCACAAATTCACAAGTTGATATTTTTATCGTGACAAAGCAATTCATGAAGATACATGTTTGAATTATGGATCAGGATACTCTGCGGTGCTGATCTTGGTATTTGAGAACAATACTCTACATTTAAAAATAATGAAAGTAAAATAAATTAAAGAAATAAATTACAACCATTGATTACACATGTCAGTAGATCTATATAGGTCGGACAAAGAATAGTTCTGTATATGATCCAAATTCTTGAATTAAATGCGTAAAACTTGTGGCTTTAAGTGTGGAAGGCTACGTGTGTTTACAACATCCTCTTCTTTTTGTTCTTTGGTATACTTTTTTTTTTTTTTAAGCCTAATCAACTAGAATTTATTGATAAAAGAAAAGAAAAAAAAAAAAAAACAAGAGAAACAAGAAATTAAAAAAAGAAAAAACAAAGAAAAGAAAAGCAAAAGCAGACAAAAAAAAAAAGAAAGAAAAAAGAACTAAACTAATTAAGCTTCTCAACCTATGCGGCTCAATTAGCGATAAGGCTTAATTTTGCTTAGACCGTTGAAACGGCAGAATTAGAGCGAATCTTAGGGTGGATGGATTCAATTAGGATTTCGAAAAACTTTTATAGACTTTTTTTTTTTTTTTTTTTTTTCTCTAGTGGATGACTTTTGTAGATTTTATGGACTTTTATAGTCTTTATATAATCAAGAAAATTTTTCATAGACTTTCATTTTAAAAGACTTTCGTAAACTTTCATTTTAAAAAACTTTTATAGACTTTTATTCATTGATTTTTAAATATAATGTATACTTTGTTTTAGCAAAATTATATATATTTATCATGCCAAAAAATATATATATATTTATTTCAAATGAATAAAAATAAAAAACCATTGTTAATTAAATCTGACAAAAGCATTCATGTATATATATATGATTTTAAAATTTTTATTTTTATTTTAAATATATTTTTCATTATAAAGACGTTATGCTTTTTTTTTTTTTTTTTTTTTAATAATTAGTCAAAATTTTATTTGTTTTTTATAATTAATCAAAATATTATAAATTTTCTTCTAGAATAAATGTAACAAACCGACAATAATATTAAGATTTACACATCTCTACGAAAGTATGACAATGAGTATAAACAATCTACCAAAAATTCATTCAAGTTACTAAAGATAAAACATAAAAATCACATCTAATTGTTGAATAATATTAACGTTTGATAATGAATAAACATCCTTATCTGTACCATGTATTTGTTAGTGACAATGGTTGCCAGCAATTAAAATCAGTTGATCCTTGGAGTTTCATATAGGTTTCTGCCTGTGTCAATTTTACTTTCATTATGAAAATTTGTTGAAGAAGCTTTAGAGTTCAGGATTCAGGCTACTGCACATACAAAAAAGAATCATGCATTGGTTGCTTGATGACATTTTGGATATACGATGGATTATTTCTGAGGGTTCGAAAATATAATAGAACTATTTAAAGAGTGAGTTTTAAGACTATCACAAAATTAATAACTTAACTTTTAATAGCATATAAAGTGTGGATCTGATGAAAACACACTCACAAAAAATAAGTCTCGCGTTTTTTTTTTTTTCCGAAACTTATTTTTCTTGTTTTCTGAGACTTTTTATACAAAAATGAAAATTTCCAAATATATTTTTTGGTCATCTTCATTGAAACCTCTATTGGAGATTGATTTCGACCTCCATTAGAGGCTGATTACGAATGGAGGTTGAACTGACCTACAATGGAGGTCTTTCATCTCCACTGATGGAGGTTGAACAATCTGTGGGTATTGAGCGAAACATAATCAATAAATATCTTCTTGTTTCTGCATAAATCACAAGCAAAATTTCCCTAAAAATTATATTGCATACTAGTCAGAAAACAAACTAGTGTATCATAATTTAACTTCAATTCAATTTCCACACACCAACCTTTCTTGCACAACCAATAATTTTAACAGGAATGAGATCCTCACAATTCAAAGCATACTTGTTGAATAAAATTCATTCTAGTTAATAAAATTAGGGCCTGTCCTGCATGCGTTTTTCAGCCTGTTTTCATTTTTATTTTTCAAAATGATTTCGAATTCGCGTTCGTTAGCCGTTTTTCATTTTATTTTAAAAATACAAAAAAAAAAAAAAAAATGAAAAACGAAACCAGTGTTAAAAGTGGAAATTTTGAAAAACAAAAAGAAGTTTTCTTTGTTTTTCAAAAAAATTAACAAAAAAATTATTATTATTTTTTTCTCTTGAACGTGAGTACTTATCACTCATCAGTATCTTCTCTTCTCTTCTCTTCCCTTCTCTTCCTATGTTCATCTTCTTTCTTCCTTCACATCTCATCCTCCTCCTCCGCTCGCCGCTGATCTCTTCTTCCTCCTCCTCGTCTCTCGTCACCGATCTGTTCCTCCTCTTCCTCACCTCTCGCTGCGGATCTCTTCCTCCTCCTCGCCGCCGATCTGATCTTCTTGTTCAAATGGTCTTTTTCTTCTTCTTCCTCCTCAGCCGATCTAGATTCTGGATCAATTTTTGTGATAACTTTTGTTAATTTAACAAAAATTAAATTAATTAGCTTTGAGGCTTTAATTTTTGTTATGTGATTTCTCATGGTCATGGATAAACTCATCCAATTTGCTATTAAATCTATGCGTTCATCAAGTAATATTATAGTGGAGTAAATCAGAATCTGATTTCAATGAATGATGTTCAAAAAAAAAAAAAAAACTTTTGTTTAATTTATAAATTACATTACAAAAAATTTATTGGTTAATTATTTAATCAATTTGTTTATAATTGTTATAATATTAAGCAAAATGTAAAAATTGATATTTCAATTTTTCAATAGTTTTCAGTTAGTCTAACAGACGTGTTTTTTCCGTTTTCATTTTTAAAATACGGATTTCAGTATATGCTACCAGACGCGTTTTCGGATTTCGAAACTAAAACTAAAAACACTGTTTTCATTTTCATTTTTCTTTTTAAAAAACAACAATTAAAAAACGCTTATAGGATGACCCCTTAACGTTTGATAATGTTTATTCATTTTAAAGTTATTTGTTTTATTTTATTTATGAATTTTGTTAAGAATGAGTGCGCTTTTATTTGAAAATAAAATATATGTTTGGTGATTGATGTTTTTCAAAGAGTTTTCTATTTTTCTTCTAAATTGATTTTTTTTTATAGTCATTCAAAGTCTTTATAGAAATGGAAGACAGATTGTGAGATTTGTTATAACTAAAAGTCATTGATATTTTAAAGTTATTAAAAGTCATTGAAATTTTGAATACTTCTTAACTTTTATAGGCTGTTAAAAAGTCTTGATTGAATACTACATGACTTTTAATTTTAAAAGTCTATAAAAGTTTGTATTGAATTACCTATGACTTTTATAGAGTCGTTAAAAGTCTATATTCAATACACTTAAACTTTTTAATTTCATAAAAGTCATTAAAAGTATATTAAAATCCTAATTGAATACACCTTCCTTAGTCTCAACTTCAGCGCGTGGAATGTCTTCCCTTTCTCATTTGAGACTTAGAACTAGATCTAATTTTAAAGTCGGCTTCACTTTTCTTTTTGATTTGGTCACCATAGGAATCTAATTATTGTCAGACTCAAAATTCATATCTTGTCGTATCATGGGATCGACTGGATCATGATTAGAATTTGAAGTATGAATATCTAGGTCTTCTGATATTTTCTCCAATTCAACTATATAGTTGTTATTTCCTAGTTTCTCTCCTCCACCATCTGCATGATTGTTAGTATTAGAATCTTTATTCGATAAAACATCCCCATTATCTTGCTACAAAATTGGGTCAACTCCTTAAAACCCAAATTTGTCAACTTCAGAATTGGCTGTTGTTTCCTGATTCACTTCCTGAGTATCAGCCACATTTAATTCAAATAAATGTGGAGATTCTTTATTCAATAAAATCTCCCCATTATCTTGCTCAAGAATTTGGTCAACTTCTTGAAACCCAAATTTGTCAACTTTAGAATTGGGAGTTGTTTCCTGATTCACTTCCTGAGTATCAGCCACATTTAATTCAATTAAATGTGTAGATAATCGGATGCTACCATTTTTATCTTCCACATTTCAAAATTGGGAATCTGCACAATTTCCTCTTCCTCTTGTTCCTCCGTGACAAACTGCCTCTTATGTGTAGAGTTAAGAGTAGCTACTGCAAGTCTATTATTCTCTTCTCTCTGTAGACAAACACATCAATTTTATTTCTATCTCTCTTACCGTCCTGATACTCTCATTCTCTTCTCTCGATATTTATAATTACAAAATTGAATATTCCATCGATTCAGTTATTTTTATTGGTTAAAATTTATTTTTTCTAATTAAAAAGTTAGGATCTTAGGTTTGTTATTCATAATTTTAAGTTAATGTTTTATTATTTTTGACATCGGTTTTAAATTCGATGAACATTTTCATGTATCTGAATCAAATTTTTATAGAGTTAGAGAAAATTTTACATTTCTATCAAGCATTACTGCGGCCAATTTTGCACGAAACCTGTGAAAGATCTGGGTTAGCAGCATAAGTAAGCATAAGTAAGTGTAGATCAGATTCAGTAGAGAAAGTTATAGAAAGTAAGTTTGAAGATTTATGTGCAAGTTATCGTACTAGTAAGAAATTGAATAGATGAGTGAGCTTTCTAGAGATTTCATGTAGCACTTGTCGGAGAATATGACGATTAATGAGAGTTGAGAGACAATGAGTTATGAGCAAAAAGCCAAGAACCTAAGCATTGTGTGAATTTCGAGGACGAAATTCATATAAGAAAGGAAGAATTATAAGATCCAGCTCCATAATTTATAAGCACAATGTCAAGAATCCAGGATAAGTATGAATTTCGAAGATGAAATTCTTATAAGGTGGGAAGAATTGTAATACCCCAATCCCATAAATTTACCCAAATCTACAATCTAAACCCGAATACATGACCCATGACCCTGTTAGATATGACTTGAATTACAAATGATTACCAAACGAGATACAACCAATGCGGAGACTTCCTGAAGACGTGAAAACGTTTGGGAGTATGAGGTTATATTTGAGGGAGGCTTGAAGACGTGAAGAACAATAGAAACGAAGAATATTGTAAACCGCTATCAAAATCGTTGTGGCTTTGACATCGGTAATGACAACGGTGATCATCGTTGTGGATTTTCACAGTGGCAATGGAGAGCGGTCCAATTCCAGTGGATACCATTGTGGAAAGCGTTGTGGCTTCCAGAGTGGTACCGAGAGCGGTCGACATTGATGCAGCGCGTAGATCACGGTTTTCTGAGTGGTCAAGTTCAACACAGTTTAGGAAGCGGGTGGCCAATTACAACTTGAATCGTAATCAATCACAAGCATGAGTTGAATCAGAAAATATTCATGGAAGAGGAAATATGTTGTTTCTAGATCGAAGTTCTTATGATTATAGGAATACGATTTCTCCTTAAAGAAGGCTTGTCATAAATAGGAAATAGTATTTATATAGAACAAGTATATGTATAGGAGTATGATTTCCTTTTAGCTTAAACTCCCTGTAATTCATATAAATAAACCATAATAACTATGTTATTAGTTGTGGAACATAATAGCAAATACTAGAGAGATCTAAAAGTGAGCATTGAGTGTAATCGGGTTTGAGGTATTATTTAGAGAGAGATCTTGAGTGTGTGGTTATAACAATTGACTACATATTTGAATTTTCTCTTATCGTCCTAACGGCCGTGGTTTTTTTTCTTGATTTGAGTTCCACGTAAATTCTTGTGTTATGTACGATTAGATTTAATTACTTCTCTTCATCTTATCTTTTCTTTGTTATTACATGTGTTTGTTTGTGTTTTATCCGGCAATGCTTCCGCACGATTAGTGACGATTATTCGCTAACAGACCCAAAAGTTAATCCAATTGAGATTAAAAAAAAATTAATAAGAAATACGATTTATTGGCATTAAATTAACAGGTGGCAGCAGCTAGAGAAATGTGGCATTTGATAGCAAGAGGTGGCAAGAAATGAATAATAATGTTGAAGCGGTGCATGATGATTGATGAGGAGAGTTGGCAAGTTGGGTGATAGTTGGCGTGTGATTATGAGTGTATGTGTTTGGTGGCAGGCAAGAGGTGGATAAGAATTAAGAAGAGAAATAGAAAGAAGAGATAAGTGAGAGATAGAGTGAGACTCGGCTAAGGTTCAAATAGAAAGCAGAGAAAGAACAGAGAAAAAGAAAAGAAAAAAGAAACAAAAGAAAATTAGAGAAACGAAAAGAAAAGAATGAGATCTGGTGTGTGTGCGCGCGAGAGAATTATAGAGAGAGATAGATAGAATACGAGATTTTGAAAGAAAATAGGTGCAGCTAGGGAGATATGCTTGGTGGATCTAGAAATAGATGAATCCATGCGGAACCTAGTCTCAGAACAGATTTGAGTATAAAAATTCTGTGAGCGGATACATTTTATTAAAAGTTATTTATTTTAGAATTATATGTTAGATTAAGTATTTAGAGATTAATAGAAATAAATGATTTATTCATTTATTTAGAAAGTAGATTTCCAGATTACGTATTTATTTTAGAAAACATATTTTTAGATGAATTGAGGTGTTTTAAGAAATGTTTAGATTTATAGAATTCAGAAATAAATTTATTAGAGAATTAGATATATTGAGTAAATTTTTATAAGAAGATTATTAAAAGTATTTTCAGATAGATTTTCAAAATGAATTCTAGATTTCTAGATTTTCAGATTTTTAGATAGATTTTCGGATTTTCATATCGGCGTTATTTATGAGATTTTCAGAAAAGAAAAGAAAAGAATATTATGCATGTTTTAAAGAAAAGTATTTATAAATAAGTATATGTATGTTCAGAAAGAGATTTCAAACACCAGATGTGCACCCGTCCCCAGCACTATCAGATTCAGATTGTTGGCCTTTGGGGCTTATGCACATGGGTATGTCAGAGTCAGAGTCGCTCTGCACATGTATGACAGATGCTCAGTCAGAGTCAGAATCTGCACGTGTATGACTAGATGTTTAACCTTAGCCCTACGTGAGCCTATAGAGATCAAGGACACGTATGACAGATTTCCGTGGGGTACTAATTTGGTGCAGATTTTTAAATTTTATATATATATATAAATTTATTACACTGATTACGATCAGTAGAGAAAGAAAAGAGATTATCAGATTTACACATGATATTTGAGAATCAGAAATTCAACAGGATTTGATTTACAAAATTAAATGTTTTAGAAAAAAGAGATTTCTTCATAAAGCATTCCAAAGATACTTTTAATGGCTTTATTGTATAACTTGTAAAGAATTATAGCAACAAAAGATTTGATTGAAGCAAACCTTTTTATACAGAAGCATATTATTATATCAAACAAATTTTAAATGATATATATATATATATATATATATATAAATATATATATATAATAGATTTATAATAAAAAGAATGTTTAAAGTTTCTTAAAGAAAAGTATTATTTGATTTTAAGTTTGTAAGTTGTTTTGTAAAAGGAAATGAATATTTTTACTATAGATTTATAGAAAATGGATTTTATTTACAGAGAAGATATTTAGTTAATTCTTAGCTTATATTACAAAATAGATTCAGATTATAAGACAGTTTCAGAATAAATCCTGATTAGTTTCAGGAAGAGATAAAAAATTCAGAAAGAGATAGAAAAGATATAGTTTTAGAAAGAGATGTAGGGCTTGTTTGGGATAGCTTTTGAGAGGCTCAAAAGCTCTTTTAAATGTCAAAAACCACTTCTAGAGCTGTTTAGGTGAAATTGGAAAAGGGCTTCTTGATTTTAGAAGAGCATCTATCGAAAGCACCAACTTAGGTGCTTCTCCAAAATGGGCTTCCAAAAAAACACTGGAAGCTGTTTTTACTGTTTATACAGTTAAATGAATTTCTCATATTACCAAATTTACCCCTTTCTTTCATATATAAGAAACCTCAATTCAGACTCATTCTTTTCAGATTTTCATCATATCGATGTTCTTCCTCAAATTCTCATATGAACACTAAATCCATAATCTCTATAATCTCCCAAATAGCAAAAATGTCATCAAATCCACTCTTTGCAATATGTTTCTAGAAATTTTCAAACAATTTGTCAATGAAAATTACTTATTCTTGCTCTCAAAACTCCAATTTCGGAAGGATTCAAAGCTCTAATTTCGGATAAAGCTATACATATGTTATCTATACTTATTTTCTTTTTATTCAATGATGGGGGATTTTGTGGAATGGGGTGATATTAGTTGATATTTGCATGTTTGTTTGTTTTTGCTGTCTTTTTGCTGCTTTCTGGTTAGATGTATAGTGTTGTGTTATTTTTCACCTGATGCTTTTCCTGTTGTTGGGACTTTGCTCTATTTTGTCTTTGCATGCCCTCCGTTGGCCTTTAATATATATATATATATATATATATATCACAATAAAAAAAAAAGCACAAAATGTAAAGACAATAATGATTATCAAAAACTCTGTAGTTATGATATTTAGAACTATCTGGTTTTCATTTACTTATTCCTTTTGGCCTCTGTTTTATGGTGCTCTATTTTTGGCCAGCTTCGTTACTGTTGTTGCTTGTTTGGGGTGGCTTGTCCTGCGGTTTTTTGCCTTTCTGTTTGTCAGCTATGTTTGTCTTTGTTTTCCTACTGTTTATTGGTGCATTTGTTTAGGCTTCTTGTTGTTTTTTGATTTTGCTAGTGCAGCCTCTTTGTTTTGCCTTTTGGTTGTTTTGCCTTTTACTCAGGCTTTTGGTTTACTGTTGTTGGCTTTTTCAATAAAATTTTACTGTTAAAAAAAAAAAAAAGTTATTTAAAACTAGACTAGCAAGCAAGCCTGAAACAAACATAGACCAGCAAGCAAGTAAGCCTGACACAAACATCCTAACAGTGAGTTTGCTTTTAAAAATGACATGTAAAGCCTCAAACTTTTTCAAATGCGGTGCTTTCTGTCCTAGCAAAATCATAATCCTTATATTCATTAAACAAGCTGTAAAATCAAGATGACAGAAGAAAAAAAATTCAACACACTTGATATCATTGTAAAAAGAAAATTCAACACTTGATTTCACTGTAAAAAAAAAAATAATAATAAAAAAAATAAAAAAAAATCAACATTTGATATCATTGTAAACACACAAATGAGTTTACTTTAAGTTTATTACTAGTGTACATCACTTGATAAATAAATATGTCTTTTGTGTGTAATTTTGTAATTCTAATTAGCTTAAAAACTTTTAAATTTTAAAGTGGATGGCAAATGAGGGAGCACAAGGAAAAGGAAAAGCATTGTGGGATTCATGAACACATGAGATTTGGGTTGATTTGGCTATAAAACAAGTTAGAGCCGGTAATCAAAATGGAACACATCTAAGCAAGCAAGGTTGGAAAAACTTTATTGATAACTTTAATAAGATTACTGGTAGAATATATGATTGAAAGCAACTAAAAAATCATTAGGACAATTTGAAAAAAGAGTGGCAACTTTGGGATTCATTGGTAAGAGGAGAAACCGGACGCGGTTGGGACATGGAGAGACAAACTATTGATGCTTCAAACGAATGGTGGGAAACAAAATTACAAGTAGGTATTTATAAAAAAAATTATTTATTATTGTAATTTATATTTTAACTTCTTAAATTAAACTAACTTCAAACTTATAACAGAAATATCCAAAAGCTTCAAAATTTCGTGTGAAAGGTTTGGAGCATGTTTTCAAGATAGATGATTTGTTTCGAGATGTTACTGCAACTGGAATGCCTCTTTTAATCCCTCTTTTATATACCTATTTATTACTGCAACTAGGGCTTGGGCACCTATTTCTTGTTTAATGCCTCTTTTTATATACACAAGCTTTCATGATTGAGGATAATGCTAGTTTAGATTCTGAAGAAGCTATTCATGAGAATGAAGTACCATGTAGCAATCGGAAACAAAAAACACTTGAACCAACTAGAAAGAAATTCAAGAAAGGAAAAAAAAAAAAAAAAAACAATTCTACATCCTCAAAGTTATCCAGGCAACTTGAGGATCTTTGTGAGAGTATTAAGAATAAGAATTTTTACATACACTGATCCACCTGGTTATAGTGTTCAAGAAATTCTTGATAAGTTAGATACTTTACCGGAATGTGAACCGATAACTCCTCTTTTCAAATTGGGTATTAGTTTGTTCACAAAGAAGGCAAATAGGGAGATTTTTGTGGTTCTAAGGGAACCTGAATACCAAATTTAGTGGTTGAAAGATCAACAACCTTAATTATGAAGACAATTAAAGGTGAAGGGAAATGAAGCTTTTGTAGAAATGTCATACTTTGAAAAGAACTAATCTTTTATGCTAACGTATGATAAATTTTGTAATATGTATATCATCAACGGTTGTCTATTTATAAGACACTAGACATTTTTTGTATATGTAAAATATATATATATATATATAAACAACATGTTGATGTATGTTTATGACCTAATGATATATACTTTGTTTATGGTTTTTTTACAGTGATATTTACTTTGTTTTCAACGAATTGCTTTTGCTGCTGTGATATCTTTGAAAGCTTAAATATTCAAAATTGTGAGTTGGTAATAGACGCATTTAATCTTCTTTGCATGTTACTTGTCCCATGAATTAGAATTTGTAGTGTATAACGCCCAATTTTATGTATATTGTCATGATTTGTAAGACGTGAATAAAAGTTAGTGTTGGTTTGATGGTTTTAGTTTGTTTAGTAAACTAATGAATTTTGTTATCTGTAGTGCTACCTAATGTTGAATTAGGTGTTAGAGAGTGTGTTTTATAACAATAAAACATGTATGAAAGAGACTATTTGCATATGGGATTCAGTTATACGGACTTGTATTGGATTTTTTTTTTTTCTTTTTTAAGATCTTGATCGGTCAAAACCGACCTAATTGACACAAAAATGTTAATACCACTCAAATTAATTGGTTTTGAATTGGTGTTATATGATATAGTGCAGAATGGATATCGATTCAGAGGAAGAAATTGAAGAACAATTTGTTGAACAAGCCATTAGAGATGAGATTGAGTTTAATGAAGTTGTTCTCAGTGTTGCTAGAGCAATAATATATCACCACAATAATTTCTTAATTAAAAAACCATGTAGAAATTCACCCCGTACTAGATGGATGTTCACAATGGAGATATTGAATGAAAACGATCGACGTTGTCATGAGTAGTATTGAATGGAGAAACATGTTTTTGTCAAATTATATGATAGATTAAGAAGTTATGGATTAACATCCACTAAAGGAGTTAGGTTTGCGGAGGCAGTAGGTATGTTTTTGATGACTTTGGGACATGGTGTTGGAAACAGAATGATTCAAGAACAATTTTAGCATTCGGGTGAAACTGTGAGTAGACAATTTGGAATTGTCCTTGAGAAAATGATTATGCTTGCTTTTGATGAAATTAGGCCACATAGAGAATTTAATAAAGTCCCGCATTACATTCGAAGTAATCCCAAGTATTGGCCATATTTTAAGGTAATTTTGTATCTACTTAATTTGTGAATATATGGTAATTTGTTGTTTAGTAAACTAACGTAACGTTTGTTTTTTAATTTTTAATTTTATTTATTTATTTAAATTCATCTGGTTATTACTAGGATTGCATTGGAGCCATAGATGAAATACATGTTCGTGTGTCGCTTCTAGTAGAAGAACAAATTCCTTATATTGGTAAGAAAGGATTTCCTACCCAAAATATTATGGTTGTGTGTGGATTTGATATGCTTTTCACATTTGTATGGCTGGGATGGGAAGGATCTGCATATGATACACGCATATTTTTAGAGGCATTAAGAAACACCGAGTTAAAATTTCATAAACCACCAGATGGTATGTGATATATTTTTTTAATTAGTACTTGTAAATATTGTATATATAAATTACTTTGAATATTATTGATTAATGAGCGAAGTTGATATTGCAGATAAATACTACTTGGTTGACGCTGGATATCTAAATATGAAAGGTTATTTAGCTCCGTATAAAGGTGAAAGATATCATCTCCCAATCTTTCGTACTAGTGGTCAACCAACAAGATCTCGAGAAACATTTAATTATGTGCATTCATTATTACAAAGTGTTATTGATCGTTGTTTTGGCGTGTGGAAAGCACGATGGAAAATTTTACAACACATGCTTAATTATAAGTTTGATAAGCAAGTAACTATTGTTACTGCTTCAATGGCTTTGCATAATTTCATAAGAAGAGAGGCCATTGCAGATGTTTGAATTTGAATCATATGTTGAAGATGAAGATTACGTGCCCGAGGACGAAGAATCATATATGAATTTATCAATAGATGAAAGTGAGACGGTGGTTGTTCGTGATAGAATTGCTAAAGAACTCATGCTTGTATAATTTTATTACTAACGTTATATGTAAGGTTTTATTTAAAATTGTCGTACTTAATCTGTAGTAAACTAATATGCATGGATGTATTAGTAATTTTAAGTGAATTTTTATTACTTTATTTCTTTTAGTAGAATTGTTTCTTGAAATATAATGGAAAAAATGGAATAATAATTTTTTTATATTATTCCTTAAGAAGTAAACTTTTATTTTATATATATATATATATATTGTTTACTCAACTAACATACAAATGTAAAAAATAATAATAATAATAATAATAATAATAAAAAGAAGATACAAATGTAAAATCTATAATTAGAATAGATTTTTTAAAATATTCCAACCAAACATGTTCAAAAGCTCTTTTAGAAGGGTAAAAAAGTAATATCATAATTAGAAGATGTTTTAAAATATTTCATCCAAACAGTTTCAAAAGTTCTTCGAGATACAAAAGCTCTTCTATATACAAAAGCTCTTCTGAAATACACTATCCAAACATTTAATAAGAAGCTCAGGCTTTTACTTCTCTTCTTCTACTGTCAAAAGTCAAAAGTAAAAGTTATCTCAAACGAGTTCATAGAAAGAGATACAGAATTCAGAATGAGATATAGAAACATATACACTACAAGAAAATATTGTTTTCTTAACAGTTTTTATCTGTCATAAATCCTTGACAGTTTTTAACTGTCAAGAAAGATCTTAAAAGTTATTTGTTGATAGTTTTTAACTATAAAGGATTTATAACAGTTAAAAACTATCAACACTTAAGGATTTATGACAGTTAAAAACGGTTAACAAATAACTAATATTTTTTATATTTATATACCACCGTCCGACCAACACTTCCCCTCCAGCCACCGTCCACCGGTCCCCTCTGTCTAGCCGCCACCACCAACCCTCTGTCTGGCCATTGTACGGCCACCCCCACCCCTCCGGTTACTGTACGACCATCATCCGCCGACCCCCTCTATCCTGTCGTCGTACGACCACCGTCAACTGACCGCTGCCCATAGCCGTCCATCCGCTGCCGGCCCACTTTTGATAATAATATTAAGAATCAAACTTGAAACATCAAGTCAAAAGTTGTAATAATCGAACAATATTTATATATAACCTATATGAGTACTTAGAAATTTTTTTTTAAAAAAAACTTGTTAGATAAATTTAAATTTATTCAACAAATCAAAATTCTAATTTTTACGATAGACATATATTAAAAAATATTTATTGAAACTTTTAATAAAATAATATTTTTTAAAACATATATAGTCGAGTTAATGGTCTATACTCTATTGTCACGAATAATAATGAGAATGAGAATGAGAATGAAAAGGAAAAGAAAACTGAGTTTTTAGTTTGGTTGGAACTTTAGAATTAGTCTCCGAATCAGTATTATTTTGTTTAGTTAACAACGGAATGGAATAGAGTTAACTATATTTTGACCAAAATATCCCTAATTATAAAACATTCATAATATATAATATAAAATACATATATAATACATATAATACTATATATTATATTATTATATATATTATACATATTATTATTATATATTATATTATTATAACATATATAACGATATATAAACATATATAATATCTATTATATTATTAAATTATATATATTATTATTATATGTATTATATGTATTCAATCCTTCTATTGTTAGTTCGTCCTGACACTACATATATCATGACGAAGAATATGAACCATAGATTATGGAGAAGTTTTGACAAATGCATATACTTTGAGTCAAAGTATGTAAATCTAGTTGTCTACATTCTTCGTCCTGATATATTTATTGTCAAGACGAACTGATAATAGAAAATCTATATATGTATTATTGTATTATATGTAATATAAATATGTATTATATATATTATATATTAATATATTAAATAATATATAGTATTATAATTATATATAATATACTTTTATATTTTATTATTATTATCCACAATATATCATGTTATTATGAATGTTTTATAATTAGGGGTATTTTGGTCAAATACAATTAACTCCATTCCTTCCGTTGTTAACCAAACAAAATAATACTGATTCAGAGACTAATTCTAAAGTTCCAATCAAATAAAAAAACTTAGTTTTTCTTTCCTTTCCATTCTCATTCTGATTACCATTCCGATTACCATTTCGATTACCATTCCACCATGTAAGCAAACGTGACCTTAGAGTATTGACCAATAACTCTACTATATATGTCTTAAAAAATATAATTTTATTAAAAATTTCAATAAATATTTTTTAATATATGTCTGTCGTAGAAATTAAAATTTTGATTAGTTGAATAAATTTAAATTTATCTAACAAGAGTTTTTATTTATTTATTTGTAACAACTAATATAAGTTATATATAAATATTGCTTAATTGTTAACACATCAAGTCTTGTAGTCAAGTGGTAAAGACTTATAACTTTTGACTTGATGTTTTAGTTCAATTCCCAATAATGATAATTATTATTATCAGAAGTGGGAGGGGTGGCAGCGATGTATAAATATAAAAAATGTTATTTAATTAAATATTATATTATGAATTTTTTTTTATAAAAAAAATTATTAACATATCTTAACATTTAAAAATTGTCAAGAAAAAAAAATGTCAAGACTTTTCTTGACATTGGCTTTGTTGACAGTTTTTAAAACTATCAACTATACTCTTCTTGACAGTTTTTAACTGTCAACAAATTCACTGAGCTATGATGGCTTTGATCCTTATTGAGTATAGGGTACGTAGGTGTTTGAATTGTAAATCTCAAACTCAAACCCACTAGAAAAGGAAATAGATAAGATTCTAGTTTATATTTTACTACTGCAATTTATTATTTTTAGTATTATATTATAATTTATAGAGTATTATTTTAATTAAATTGTTTAATAATTTTCTAGTACCATCAAAGTTCACTTATTATCAATTTTTTATTTTATATAAAGGGTTTGGTGCGTTTGATTGGATTGAATAGAATTGGACTATTTTTATGGGATTGAATTGGATTAGACTAAAAATAATACTGTCTCTTGTTTGGTATAACATAAGATTAGGTAAAAAATAATTGAAAATAATTATCTTTTAGGAAAGGTCGGTATATAATTTTATTAAATTAATTTTTAAATAAATAAAATTATTTTAAATAAATTCAAATAAAAGAAAAAGAAAATTATTTTAAATTTAATTTGGATAAAAAATTATTTAAATTATTTTTCAAAAATAACTAAAATTAATTTGAATTAAGATAACATTTTTTTTTTAAATGTTTGAATAAAATATATTAATATTAAAAAAGAATAAAATATATTAAATTAACTTTTTAAATAAATTAAATAAATATAATATTATATATAGAATTTTATTATTAAAAAAAAAAAAAAAACAGCCAGGACAAAAGTTCTCCTAGCTATCGTGGCGGTGCTATTTAAGTCTCGCTACAGTGGGATAATCGGAGATCCAATCCATGTAGACCAAAATATGGGACAATCTCAGTCCAATCCAATGTAACAAACGCACCCATATATTGTTTTAGTCCATCCTAAAATAAAGTCCTGGGCACGCCCCGTCAACTTGAAACCCAATTACAAGTTGATATTTATATTGTCACAAGGCAATTCATGAAGTTACATGTTTGAATTACGGATCAAAAACCTTTGATGTGCTAATTTTTTTTTTTTTTTTTATTTATTTAAAGCACTTGAGAATAATACTCTACATATAAAATGAAAGTGAAATAAATAAAAGAAATAAATTACAATTATTGATTACACATATCAGCAGATCTATATAGATCGGGGTAAAGATCATATCAGCTCAATTTTTTTTTTAATTATTTTTATTTTATATTTTATATTTTATATTTTATATTTTATTTTTATTTACTAAAATTGGACCGGAACTCGTGGAACTCGATTATCCAAATTCTTAAATTACATGCGTGGAACTTGTGGCTTTTGGCTTTAAGTGTGGAAGGCTACGTTTGTTCACAATATCCTCTTCTTTTTGTTCTTCGGTACTTTCTTCATTATCATTGTTGTCTTCTTCTTCTTTGTCTCTTGATCTATCTGCAGATAGCTAGGTAAATATGATGAGCACTGAAATTCCTCAGCTTCACGTAATGTTTTTACCATGCTTGGCTCTTGGACACATGATACCAACTCTAGACATGGCCAAGCTGTTCGGAGCTCGAGGAGTGAAAACCACCATAGTCACCACTCCTGTCAATTCCCCTGTCTTCACAAAAGCAATTCAAAGAATAAGCAAAGATTTGGTTGTCCAAATTGGTATCAAGATCATCAAATTTCCTTGTGTAGAGGTTGGTTTGCCTGAGGGATGTGAAAATGTTGACACCATCCCTAAAGGTGAAACAAACATGGAAATGACCATCAACTTCTTGAAGGCGGTATCAATGCTCCAGGAACCTGTTGAGCAGCTCTTGAGTGAATGTAAACCAAATTGCTTGGTGGCTGATATGTTCTTCACTTGGGCAAATGAATCTGCAACCAAGTTTGGGATTCCAAGGCTGCTTTTTAATGGATCTTGTTCCTTTTATTTGTGTACAACAGCATGCATGATGCTGTACGAGCCATACAAGCATGTTTCATCAGATTCAGAACCATTTGTAGTGCCTGGCCTACCTGGTCATATCAAGTTGACAAAAAAGCAATTGCCGGAATTTATGTTATCAAATGATGATGATAATGAATTCGCAAAGTTGTTGAAAAAGACTAATGAAGAAGATTTAAAGAGCTATGGTGTTGTTGTTAACAGCTTTTACGAGCTTGAGCCAACTTATGCAGACTATTGCAGGAATGTTTTGGGAAAGAAGTTATGGCATATAGGCCCACTTTCTCTATGCAATAAGAATTTTGAAAACAAGGCTTTGAGAGGAAAGCAATCCTCCATTGATGAGAATGAGTGCTTGAAATGGCTTAATTCCAAGAAACCTGATTCTGTTGTTTATATATGTTTTGGAAGTGGTGCTAACTTCAATTCTGATCAGTTAATGGAGCTTGCAATGGGGATTGAAGCATCAGGGCAAGATTTCATTTGGGTAGTGAGGAAAGATCATGACAAGAAAGTTGAAGATATTGGAAACGAAGAAGATTGGTTGCCCGAAGGATTCGAGAAAAGAATGGAAGGGAAGGGACTAATAATAAGAGGATGGGCACCACAAGTGTTGATTCTTGAACATGGATCAATCGGAGGAATGATGACACATTGTGGTTGGAATTCAACTATTGAAGGAGTCACTGCTGGGGTGCCTATGGTCACATGGCCATTGTCTGCGGATCAATTTTACAACGAAAAGCTGGTGACTCAGGTTCTTAAGATTGGTGTTAGTGTTGGTGTTGAGGAAATGAGGAATATGGGAGTTTCTGCGAAGAGGAAAGCCATAGAAAAAGCTTTGAAAGAGATAACGGTGGGTGATGAAGCTGAGGAAATGAAGAAAAGAGCCAAGAGTTTAGGGTTGATGGCAAGGAGAGCTGTTGAAGATGGAGGTTCATCTTGCTATGATTTGAATGCTTTAATTCAAGAATTGAGTTCGATGTAGCAGTTGAATCAGTAATATTTTTACAAGCTTGATTTTATGTGATCTTATTGTGTTATAATATATCAATCATTGAATGACTATTATTATTTGGATTGCATTGTATTGTATTCGACTATATTATTTTTATACAATTATATGTTTAGTAAAATTTCGTATTAGACTGTATTAAGTTATATAATGTTTGGATGTAATTTTTATTCCTTAATATTTTATTAACTAATAAAATTGATATATTTTTAGAATAAAAATATATATTATAAAATACATATTTATATTTTATTTTTTGAAAATAATAATTAATATTTTTATTACGTAAATTATCATTCATGTAACAAATATCAATAATATTTGACAATTATTTTTATTATTTTATTTAATTTATATAGTTTTTAGATATATAATATTAGAATAATATTTTATTTTTATTTTTATTTAATTAAATTTACATAATATTTATTTATTTTAATTTTAATTTTAAACTTAATATTACAATAAAATTATATCATTTCTGAATTATATTTAAAATTATTATTAAATATATTATTATTATTATTATTTTTTTAAATGTATTATTATTACTATTATAATCATTGTTATTATAATTATTAATTTTATTATCATTATTGTTATTATTATTTGGATATATTTATTATTATTTCTCTCCCTTTTATATTAGCTAATACAAGTATACAACCTTCATTATATTAGAGCAATTAAAATGTATTAGCTAATACAATACAATATATATTACAAAACAAGCCAAAGATTGTATTGTATTATTCTAATACATTTTAAACCCCTAATACAACACAATATAACCTACCAAACATGCCCTAAGATATATTGTCAAAAAAAAAAAAAAAAAAAAAAAAAAAATGCCCTAAGGCGATTTGGATGTCCGTGGAAACGCAATCAATCTCGAATCTGGATTCATTATATACTGTTGGAATCGTCTCGACAAGTTCTATTGAGGCTGCAGGTTTTTTAAATTTCCTTTTTACGTATTTTCAGATATTTAGAGATTTCGTATGGTGTCCTAATAATAAAATATTTATTTCCTGTTATTTCCCCTTGGATTATTGTATTGTTTTCAATTTGTCAAATACTTCGGAGGAAAGTTTTATATGTAATTCAATATCGATATCATCTCGTGCATCAAACACAACTAAATTTGTACATTCTGAAGATTTTGACTTTGACTAGTGTAGGTCTTTAATTGGGCTTTTGCCCATGCAAATGGCACAAGCCCACGTCCAAATTCTTTATTTGTCCCTTTTAAGAGGCCGTTTTTTTTTTTTTTCATCAAGGAACTAGGTGGTTCCAAAAATGGACTAGGATCCTTTTCCAAACCATTTTTCCCCTGAATTGTTCAGAGTTTTAAGGTCCCGTTTCTTTCGCCGCATTGTATTGTATTAGACAATTAAAATATACTAAAATAATACAATACAATATTTGGTGCAAACAATGTATTGTATTATTTTAGTTGCAAATACTATATTGTATTATTTTAGTACATTTTAATTGTCTAGTACAACAAACACTGTATTAGCTAATATATTATATTTGGTGGTATTAAGTTGTATTGTATTAGAAAAAACACTTTTTTTTTTTCTATTTTTTTTTTCAACAAATATGAAATATTGTTGAAATATGTGTTATGTTGTTAATTTTTTTTTTTTTTTTTTATAATTTCAAAATTATATAAGAAATATTTATTTTATATATAAAAATATTGTTTATTAAAAAAAATTCAATTAAACTAAATATTTATTGATTTTTTATGTTAAAATATTTATTGATTTATTCATGATAAGAATATTTAAAATTAATTATTAACTATTTTTTTTAAAATATTATATTTTTTAATATAAAAAAATTTCAATAAAATCATAGGAATAACTTAATACGATATAATACAGTGCATCACCAAATACATGTTTGTATTAATGATAATACAGTGCAATACAATACAATACAATACAATACAGTTCAATACAGTCCAATACAATCCAATACGGTGTGTCAAACGAGCCATTAATTTTATGACAAGTGTATAATTATAGAATGGATGGTCTGGATTTTTTTCGTGTATATATTGTTTCCTATTTATTACTTAAATAACATAGTTTTAACTTCTTAGATTGATAATTTTGCCCAGAGATTAGTGGTGGCCACGGTTCGGTTTCGGTTTGAAACCGGTGGTTTCGGTTCCGTGGCCACCCAAAACCGAAACCGTAACCGTAATCGAAAAACCGGTTTGGTACACGGTTTCTAACCAACGGTTTTACGGTTTCAGTTTCGGTTTCGGTTTAAAAACCGACGGTTTTAGGTTCGGTTTCGGTTTTTAAAAAAAAAAATTCAAAAAAATACCACGTGGCAGCTTCTGATTAGTCGATTTTTTATTATTTTTTTGTCTTTTAAAAAAACCAGCGGTTTAACTGTCGGTTTTTGGCAGTTTTTAGAAGTACCCAAACCGAAATCGTAACCGGTTCAACCGGTTTCCGACCGGTTTTGAAACCGCTGGTTTCAATTTTAGTTTTGGGACGGTTTTTGGAAGTACGGTTTCGGTTAAACCGCGGGCAAAACCGTCGGTTTAACCGAAACCATAGCCACCTCTACCAGAGATACTTCTTTTTTTTTTTTTTTTTTAACAAAAGAGAAAAAAGTTTCTCCACGAAATCCAATATCTGCAAACATCTGCTTTGACCGTACACCGTCGACAACATGAAACTCCTTTCGACTAGTACTGCGTTTTTTTGATCCACATCATTTTTGTGATGGTGGAACTATGACCACGTCATTTTTCTGATCCATCACCGGTCTTAGTTCCTTTCGATCGGTTCATCTCAGAAATTTGACCCACAAATTCACCCAAAGGAAAATCCACCTGTAAATCTGTAATGGGTGTCAAATCTATTTTCCTACCACAAAAAATCATTATCACAATTTCAACATTCAAATCTTGAACCCAATAATCATTTGTTTTAATTGTGATTTATTTTCCAATGTAGATGAAAAAAAAATTCAGATCTAATAGATTAACGAAGAAAAATATAAAATTCCCTCTATTTAACCAAAGCAAGTGATTAAACGAGCACCGGATTTGTTTTTCTTTGCCGGTCGTCGGGCTCCAAACAATTAACCTTCATAGGAGAACAACTTCATCTTCTTCATTTTAAGAGGAAAAAAAAAAAAAAAACCTTCTCTTTTATGAAATCAAAACCCGGTTCTGGAGGAGGAGAGAGAATTTGTTTGGGATTCAAAGCTAAAGAAGAAGAAGTACGGATTTATTGGGATTTTAATAGAGATTTAGGTTATAAAAAAAATATATATATATGAACACACAACACCACAAATCCACAATTCGCCTTAAAAGTGCAATAATGGCCAGTTTGTTTATGTTCTATTTAGGTGATCATCATTCAATGAATAATCAATTCAGTTGAGTGAGTCCTACCGATTGTTTACAAATAATTCGATTGGAAACTCTCAAAGCCAAAGCCCCAATACACCCAAATTTTACTCTCACACAATTATCTAATTAAGTGGCTCTCTCTCACTCTCTTCTACTTTGTTAAAGGTGCATGACTAGCCCCCCATCCCCATCCCCACTTCACATACCCTTCCCCCATCCTCCCCCATTTGGGGAAAATGGGGATGAGGAATTTTGGGGGGACCTATATCCATCCCTATCCCCAATTACCTAATTTTTCAGTTTTTTCCCGTTTTTCTCCATTTCTCCATTTCCCTGTTTCCACCGTTCCCCCGTTTCCCCATTTGACTAAAATTTACAAATTAAATTAAAAAAACAAACATTCCATTACAAATACAAAATAAAATTCATTAGTGCATTTTATATAAAATGTGTATATATACTTTGGGAGTTAGGGTTTTCAAAGAATAAACAAAAAAATTAAAAATATATATTATAATTATATTTTATGTTTAGGGGAAATGGGGATGGGGGACCTCCCCCCATCCCCATCCCCATTTCCATCCCCCCCCATCCCCATTTCAATTTGGGGATGATTTTCATCCCTACACCCCCCACAAAAAAAATCTCCAAATAGGGATGGGGACGCGAGAAATTGAGACCCTGGGGAAAAATGTGCATCTCTATGCATGACCCCTTTTATAGCAATGGAGATGGACACAAAGTCAACAAGTTAGCATGCCCCTCTCTACGTATATAGCTCATGAATTTTCAAACTTCTGTTAATGAACAATTTGACCAAAAGAGACATTTTCTGCCGATATCATCCATTTATGTGGCTTGAGTTGTTTAGCCGCAAAATCAATAAAAGCAGCTCCATGCAATCTGCCAGCCACCATATTCAAGACATTCTTCAACATTGTTGACTGTCGTTTGCATAATGCACTTGCATGCTGAGACTTGCTAGTAGAATTAAGCAACCAGCAGGGCCTGCTATTGCAACATTTACAGATAGATTGTCCTCAACTTTCAATTTATCAGCACCTAAGCAGCTTCACTTTTACAATTCTAGCATGGAAATTACGAGAGAAGTAGAGTCAACAAAAAAAGGGAAAATGACAGAGAAAAGAGAGAAGCAGATCCAAAGGACAACATCAATAACCAATAAAAATATAAAATACTACAGAATGACAAAGCTAACAGTACGAAAAAAGAAGAGAGTTTGTAAGAGAAACTCAAACAATGAGACAGGGTTGATAGAAGAGTGTCTTATTAAACTTACACGTCAAAACAGAACAACTAACTATTCAGCTAAATCCTTGCATTTCGACTTACGAGCTTCATTTTCTCCTTAATGTCAATACAAAAAACTTCTTGCTTTCAGCAAAAACCTCGTCCAGGATTTATTGTGCGGAAAAATAGAAGCATAGCTAAACCAGGCAACTTCATTTTATCATTGAATATCTAACTATGAACATATGTGAATATATTCCTTGCTGGCGGTTGCTGTCGGTATATATATTTATATATATTTAAGCAAAGCCTAAGTGGTTAGAAGACCATCTAAGTTCTATGAGAAGAAATATCGGTGAATGTCTTGATTAATTGAGAGATCAATTACTTTGGTAATAGAAGCAAGACATCGTTTGCGGTCATATTATTAGTCATTCTCAAAAGGGTCGAATTCATAAAGAGCCAAAAAATTTATTAGTTTATTGTTTTTAGCCATCAATTTATATTTTATTACTTTTATCACTTTTGACCACTTTTGGTTAAAATTACCTCTAAATTTTACTTCACTTGACATGTAATTTTACTTCACTTGACTTGTAATTTGGTTACATGTAATTTTACTTTACTTAACTTGTAATGGAATAAATTTTTTTTATAGCTTTATTACTAGCATATGTTTTTTTAAAAGCAAGTATGATGCATGTTTTTATTTCAACAGTGAAAATATCAATATTATTGTCTTCTTACTTTTACATGTTTATGATATTTTAATTGCTAGTAAGGAAATGTCTATTATTATAGAGTTAAAGAAGAAGCTAATATCTGAATTTGATATGAAAGACTTGAGTAATGCAAAACTGTTTTTAAGCATGAAAATTGTTAGATTTAGGGATGGTAATTGGATGTGTTTAAAGCAGCCCAGTTATTTGAATAAGCTGATTGATAGGTTTCCAATGAGAAATATCAAACCTGATAGGTTTCCAATGAGAAATTGCAAACCTATTAATATCCCTTTATGTGCAAATTTTATGTTATCTGTTGCCATGTTACCTATATACTTAGAGGATAGGAGATACAAGGTCATATACCATTTTATTAGATCTGTAGGTATTGTTAAGGTGGAAAAGATATCCACTGAAGAAAATCCAGCTGGTATGGGGACTAAAGTGGCTCCCTATAGTAAGTTCAAACATTGCTTGAATTTGCTGGAAATAGGTGATTATGGCTGACTTGTTTATTGAGTCTTGAGCAGCTACCTCACAGGAGTTCTTTATGCTATACGGATGATGTTGGGCTAAGGTGGAATTTGTGATGTTGTTAGCCCAACATAAAGCTTTCTTAGAAGCTCAAATGAGCAGTCCAAATAATTGTACCAACAACCAATAGCCCACATCATATACAACTTAAATCAACTACCTTTTTTTACTTAACAAAACAGTGACGTTTTGCATATCAGATGAAGTTTGATAGATTGATAAGGTCACGTGACTTCGGCTTATTTGGCATGAATTGATTGGCAGCTGATATTGTGCTCGTGACTTTGGTGACTTTGGTGATTGGCGACATGAAGTTTTTTGGTACTTGTCACAAATCATAACTTTTAATAATATATTATCATTCAACTATAATTAGTAATAAAATAAAAAGTGTCATTAGATTAGTATTTAGTGAAAATTACTCGTTTGAAGATATTTGAAGATTTTATCACAGTACATATTTTATGACAATTTATTGTTTAAAAAATGTCACTATTTATAAATTTAGTGACAAATCATCATCTTAAAATTAACTATAGACAAATTTAGTAATAATTAAATTAACCATATAATAATTGTCTCTATAATGTAGATTTAGTGACAGTTAACGATATAAATATTAAGTTATTTATAATACGTAGTGACAATTTAATAAATTGTCAAAATTTAATATAAATTTAAATTGTATAATATATATATATAGGTTTTTTTTTTTTTTTTTTTTTTTCAATGTGTCCTGATATAACTCCATCAGTGCGTTGTATGTAGACTATAGATTATGAAAAAGTTTTGATAAGTGCATACATTTTGAGTCAAAGCATATAAATTTAATGATCCACATCCAACACACTGATGGAGTTATACCAGGACGCACTGATTTGAAAATTTTCAATATATGTAAAGATATAATCGAATAAAACATTTTTCTCATTAAATGTTATTGAGTTCCATAAATAATCATTCTATTAAAAAATATCCAAAAATTAACATAATATCGAATTGAAACAAAAGTATTCAAACATCTTTCAAAGTCTACTACTAAATAACACATGTAAGCTCGTTAGTCTAAGTTAACATAAGTGTTAGATCACACATAATAACTTCCAATTGCATAACCAAAAACTTGAAAATTCCAAGGTTTTTATTGTGAAATATTAGAAACCAATGATTCATTATCAGTTGTCAGATAGCTAAAGAATCTTTAGGTTTTGCAAGAGAAACCTATATACATGAAGACATGAAGACATGAAGAAAAAAAAATAGTGAGAACAAATTAAAGTCATCAAAATAAAACCGATGAAAAATGCAACAATAATGACAAAACTTAGTATAAGTATAAAATAAATTCTATAAGTTTGATATCCAAGTATAAAACTTATTGGAACTGTTAATATCAAATATCAAATGTCTTATTGAGTGTTTGAACTCTTTTCTGTGAATTGCATGACAAATTATAGAATAATAGTTTGGTTGCATCAAATAATTAGTTGTTCTTTAAGAATCATTTTATCGAACAGTTAGTATACATATAAACTAATTTGACATATACTGTGAAAACTTAAGAACAAAAAACTATAAATCATGAAATAATAATAATGAGTTCGATAAAAAATTTGAAAACAAATTAAAGTTAAAAAAACATCCCTAAACATATATATATATATATATATAATTCTACATACAAAAAAAAAAAAAAAAATCATACCTTATTCGAAGACACTTTCAATATATGAAACTTGAATTTGAGATTTCGACCTTGAGAAACAAGTACCAGAAAACAAACCCTAACAAAATGAAATCAAGAGAAAGAGAAGCTTAAGAGTTTTCTTTTAATGCTGCATCAAACAATTGGTTGTTCTATAAGAATCATTTTATCAAACAGTTAGTAAGCACATAAACTAATATTAACATATACCGTGGAAATCTAAGAATAAACAACTATAAATCATTAAATAATAATAATGGGTTCCTTAAAAAATTTGAATACAAATTAAAGTTAAAAAAAATATATCTTTAAATAGATATATATAATTCTACATTAAAAAAAAAAAAAATCATATCTTATTCAAAGTAAATTTCAATATATGAAATTCGAATTTGAGATTCCAAAACTGAAAACAAGTGTAAGAAAAAAAACCCTAAAAAAATAAAATAAAGAGAATCTTACATTTTTATCTAGGCAAAAATTTATCTATAATCTCGGTACTTCTTCGGATGAAACACTGTTTCAAACCTAAAAAGTAATTTTAAGGAAAAGAAAAAAAAAAGGGGGGAAAAAGAAAACACAACATGATTGTGACATTTTTTGGGTGTTTTTTTTATTTTATTTATTTTTTTTAAATTTTTAAAGAAAATATTAATTGATTTTTTTAATGTAAATATTAATCAATTCCGATGCCTTTTAAAAACCTAATTATTTATAAAATAAAATCTTTCCTTTTAAAAAGGTAATTTTGTGACTAATTATATTATTTGTTACAAATTATCAAGTTTTGTAACTAATTGTAACAATTATTTTTAAAAAGTTTTAATTGAACAGAACATAATTAATATTAATGAGTTATTGCAGAATCATGGAAGAATATCAGTTAGTTTTAGCTCAAGAGCGTCTAATTCTTATGCGGATAACTTGGCGAAGAGAGGTTCCAACAAGGAAGGCGATTTCATCCAATGGGGAAATATGTAATGCAGTGATCATCTTTGGTTTCGTTTTCAGACCTTGGGTATCTTTGTATCTGTTATGGTATTGTTTCCTCTTCTGTTGTGTTTTCTTGGTTTGAGTGGGGCTTGTTCTGAGTTTTGTGTCTTCATGAACTCTTGGTTCTTTTTGTTTCCTGTGCTCGATGTGTTGGGTTTTCCCTTTCTCTTGATAAAGATTGTCGTTTTAAAAATAAATAAATAAATAAATAAATAACAAATGGTAAAATTTATAACAAAATAATGCCAATAGTGATACAATCAAAATTTGTCATAAAGAAATATGTCACTATAGGTTACTTTTTTTGTAGTGGTTGTCTCCAAGATTTCTGAAAAAGTCTTAAGTTGGGAGCAATCTCTAAGATTTCAATTGACAAATGTCGATTGAAGAATCCTTAATCCATCCGGGAGATCATTTAGACCATCGTGGAGTTGAACTTGCAACCTTAAAATCAAAGTGGTAAGCCTTTACCGTTTGACTACAAGATTGGATGTGTTAACAGTTGCATTATATATATATATATATATATATATATATATAAAAGCTATATGAGTAGTTAAAAAAATAAAAATAAAAAAATAAAAAAAAAAAAAACAAAAAAAAAAAACTTGTTTAATAAATTTAAATTTACTCAACTAATCAAAATTCTAATTTCTACTACAAATATATATATTTTAAATAAATTTTATTGGTGGGTTTATTTTTTATTTCATTTTTTATTGTGTGGTTTTGTGTTTTGCTAGAGATATTTTTGTGCAAACTTTTTCCTTAAAACTACAACTTTTGAAAATGAAATAATTTTTTTTTACAAGTAGGATTCTTCGATTTTTTGATACGAATCCAACGGTATAAAGAACATAAAATTCTAGTCAGTATTTTGAAAGTTATGATCAATTATTCAGTCAAAGGTCAGAAACGATTGGAGATATTTTTGTACAAACGTTTTCCTTAAAACTGTATCTTTTGGCAACAAAATAATTTCTTTTTTCATTGTTGGATTCTTCAATATTTTGATACGAATCCAACAGTATAAAGAAAATAAAATTCCGGGCGGTATTTTGAAAGTTATGATCAATTATTCAGTCAAAGGTCAGAAGCGATTGGAGATATTTTTGTACAATCGTTTTCCTTAAAACTATATCTTTTGGAAATGAAATAAATTTTTTTGTCCATTTGAGATTCTTTGATTTTTCGATACGAATCCAACGGTATAAAGAACGTAAAATTCCGGGTGGTATTTTGAAAGTTATGATCAATTATTCAGTCAAAGGTCAGAAGCGATTGAAGATATTTTTGTGCAAACCTTTTCCTAAAACTGTATCTTTTGGCAACAAAATAAATTTTTTGAACTATGTTTGATTCTTTTATTTTTCGATACGAATCCAACGGTATAAAGAATGTAAAATTCCGGGTGGTATTTTGAAAGTTATGATCAATTATTCAGTCAAAGGTCAGAAGCGATTGAAGATATTTTTGTGCAAACGTTTTCCTAAAACTGTATCTTTTGCAACAAAATAAATTTTTTGAACTATGTTTGATTCTTTGATTTTTCGATACGAATCCAACGGTATAAAGAACGTAAAATTCCGGTCGGTATTTTGAAAGTTATGATTAATTATTCAGTTAAAGGTCAGAAGCGATTGGAGATATTTTTTTGAAAATGTATTCCTTAAAACTGTATCTTTTGGAAAAGAAATAAATTTTTTTTGTCTATGTTAGATTCTTCAATATTTCAATACGAATCTAACGGTATAAAGAACGTAAAATTCCGGGCCATATTTTGAAAGCTATGATCAATTATTCAGTCAAAGGTCAAAAGCGATTTGTGAATCCGCAAGTGAGTTGTTTTCATCACTCATTTTCACACTTTTCCAAATCTATTTTTGGAATATTTTATGAATGAAAAGTGTTTGTTTGCATGTCTACTTTCTTGTGTCAAAATTTGAGCAAATAACGTTGAGTATTTTTAGGTCAGATTTGTATCGTATAATTTTGCTTTTGAATCCACATTGGTTTTTATAAAAAACCGATGTCTTAACGCTTTTTTTTTAATATCGGTTTTTATATAAACCGTTGTCTTTTGAACACAAAATTTAAGACATCGGTTTTTATAAAAACTGATATCTAAACCTTTATTTTTTAATATCAGTTTTCCTAAAAACCGATGTTTTTTGAAAATCCAATATTTAAGACATCGATTTTTATAAAAACCGATTTCTAATTTTTTTTTTTTTTTTAAATTGGTTAAAAAAAAACCGATTTAAGCAAATGATTTCTTTAAGCAATTTTACAGTAGTGATGTAGAATTATAATCTTTCTTAAATAAGAGAAATCTAACATTGTTCATTTTATCGATGACTTGGCAACTCAAATGTACACTCTCTAGATTTTTCATATCGAGGAATATCCCTTCAACTTCTTTGGTCTCCTAACAACCAAACGCAAAATATAAGTTATAGCATAAAATGCAAAAAGACTTTAGAGATTTTGTAGATTTTTTAAATTGGACAAATTTTTGTAAGTTCATTCTCTTAAGAGCTGAAACTTCCTCTTCTAGAAAAATCATATATTACCATTGGGGAGCCGATATTGACACCCATAAATATGATAAACACACCATATTTTAATAAAAATTTTAATTACAAAAATATCCCAATAGGAATTTACCAATAAGGACAAATTAGTTTAATTAAAAATAAACAAAATATTATTTACACCCATTAATTACACATTTACACCCATATCTTCAACTATATCACTTTATAAAAAATAAAAAATAAAAATAAAAAAACCAAACCCTAATTCAACTTTTTTTTTTTTTTTTTTTGCAAGTATAGCTCTCTTCATATAAAAATAAAAAGATACATGAAATTATTGTAATAGTTCCAAAAAAGAGTTAGATGAAATTATTGGAAATCAGATATAACAGCAATACAAGTTTCATGGCATGCAACTTTGATATTGGGATACCTTCATCCAACTGATGTGCAATTTTTCCATGGCTCAAGTACCAGAATTCATATGATGCAACAAATTGCATTTTATCTTTATAATTATATTCGAAATTTCGAATGCTTATTTTTCTTTTAGTTTAGTGTCTCATAGTTGACATATAGATACATACACCAGATCGCGAACCTCATGTTGAGTAGGGCCACTTGGGGAAACCTGGAACTGTACTATTTCATTTGTAAATAATTTGTAAATAAACCTGTGTTTTCAAGTCTGAAGAACTTAAAAATTTATCATTTGTAATTTTGGATGTGTTAATAACTTATGAAGGTTTAGGACCAAGATTCTCTCCTCACATTTTCCTCTCCTTTTTAAAACATGTGATTTGTTGTTAATAAAGTGTCAATTTCATCTTAATCATACATTCATTGCAATGCTTATGTGTCATAAGATTAAGTGAAGTTAAGTGATGTGAGGAGATGATCTTTGTCCTTCTAGTAATGTTTTAATTTTAAATTTTCGATATGAGTGTATTTATAAATATAGGTATACTTATCATTTTTATGAGTATCAATATCCGTACCCTTACCGGTAAGATCATACAGAAGTGAAGGTGCAGTGAACATTCAAGAATGTTTGGGCGCTCTTCGGCACAGTTTTCCAGTAACATTTTTTAGTACAAAAATACATAGAACTTGTCACGTGGGTGTTTTCCAATTTTTTTTTTTTTTTTAATTTTTTAATTTTTTTTTTTTATATTTTTGTTGAAATTCTATGCTTAATGCGTGAAAAGCGGCTTCACCGAAACATCACAATGTTTTCAATATTTTAATTTCATTTTCATCGGCATTTTTTTTTTTTAAAATAAAAATATCATTTTAAAGTTTTCATAGGGTTAATTGCACAAACATCACATGAGTTTAGACAATATTACACTCACATTCAACTCTTCTTTTAATTGCGCAAACCTCCCCTAAAAAAACCTTGACCAACGTTAGACATATCCTTTGACTAACTTCAAAGTATGAAAAGTCAAAATTATCCCTCAGTATTAATTTAGAGCTGACATGGCATGACATTTGAGAAACTATAAATTTACCCCAAATAGTAACGTAATTACAAAATGACCCCGATTACTCAACTTCTGGAAATAAAAAAGAAAAAACAAACTAAGATCTAGAAAATAAAATATCAAAATTTGGAAAAAAAAAAAAAAAACTTCGATTCATCTTCATAGTTCATCCATCTACACATCCAACTTAATTCAACAAATTCCATCATTTAACTCTTTCAAACCTTTTAAACGATAAGATTTACTTAAACTAATTGCAACCCAATGCAAACACCGAAAATGCATCAAATTCCCACAATCATTTAATGTCACCCATTCATCGCCTCATCAATTTAAAAAAAAATTTAAAAAAATAATAATAAAATCTTCATCTCTTATTGAGCAACAATTGCAATTGACCTGTTTGCCAAAAATCGCCGTCACACGTCCACCATCACCGATGGCCTAGAAATATTTATGGGTCACACCGACCACCAAACCCGAGCCATCAACACCACTGATCTACTCATCGAAAACTGTGAAGATTTAGCTCGATCGGAGGAGATCGAACTTCTCTAATGGAGGGAGCAGGAGGAGAGAACGGCTGCGGGACTGGAGGAAGTGGGAGGAGAGAATGGTGGAAGGAATGGAGGAAGTGGTAGCCTCGATGGTGGGTGAACTTGTGATGTGTAAAATCGTGTTATAAAAACCTAACTCGCAAGTGCACGAATCGTGAGATAAGTACAGCGACAAGTAGAGATTGTTCCCACGAGGAAAAGTGACTTATCTATTAAACTAATTCTAATTAAAGCTAAGCAAGTAACAGTAACCAAGAGATTTGAGATTGAGTGATTGATTGATTTAGAACTAAATTAAACTAAGAAAGCAATTTAACAAAGAATTGGTGAATGTGATCAAAAGATGGAAAACTAGGTAACCAATGCTCCCTATATGCAATACTCAATGTTCATAAACTAATTCCATAAAATAGATTCAATCCAGATTCAAAGTTCATTCTCATCTTAATTATGGTATTACCTTAATTCCTCGGGAGTTAACCACGTGTTTTCAATCACAACTCACCCTTGTTAAAGGTGTAAGCCATTACCAAGAACCCATTACGTGTAAGAGTTATTGAACCAAAATTATCTCGCAGTAATTCCTATGTCGAGAACAATCATACTCAATCAATTGAAAAGTAATTAAGACAACCTAAATTCCTCTAGCGCAATCTCAATTTATAAATTATCGAAACCCTAGACAAGTATCAATTAATTTTCATTAGATTAATGCAAGTCAAGAGTAAGACATATAATGAATTGAACAAATCTAAATCCGAATTGATTAATAAAGATATGAAGTTTGAATCATAACATGAGCATTACATAGGTTCACATGGATCCCCTAGTATGGAGTTAGTTACACGTCATAAAAATTGAAAGACAAAAGAGAGAAGAGATAAAACCCATTAAGGCCTTCAACGAATTCTTCAAATCTTTGATGTTGAAATCTTCTTTGTCTCCAAATCTTCACTATGTAAAGATGGATGAAAAGATTGAGTAAGGATTTTCTGTTCCTCTCCCCAGTCGTCCTTGAAAATTTTCTCTCGTCGCCTTAAATAGGTTGCTTTTTAAAATAGGCCAGTCAGAGTCCTGAAAGAAACATGTTTGCGCACGACCGCCCCTTGGACCGCTCCCTGGGCAAGGTGCATGAGCAGCGGCCCACAAATAACGCACGACTGGGAGTGAACGCCGGCTAGACCGTTTGGGAGGCATGTGCCTGACCGACGGTCTGGCCGGCGAAAATTATTGATCCTTCCTCTGCTGCTGATCACCTGCTGGACCGCTTAGAGGGCATTACATGGCCAACGGTCTGGTTGGCGGAATTTCTTAGACCTTCCTCTGCTGTTGATCGCTTGCTGGATCGCTTAGAGGGCATTGCATGGCCGGCGGTCTAGACTATGGTAAAAGACAATTTTGCCCTTTTTAACACTTTTTGACTCCAATTCATCCGTAAATGGATTCCCCAGCATTGCTAATGAAAACATCCTACATAGGCTTAGCAAACACATCAAACCACCAAAAATGACTCAAAGGACAGGCAAAATACATAGGACAAAGGGCGAAATATAAACATAAAATTAGACTGATCAAATACCCCAAAACCTATCTTTTACTCGTCCTCGAGCAAACCTAAAAAAAAAAAAAAAAAAAAAAAACTCAACTAAAAGAAAAACTAAATCCTAACTAAGCCACTTTGGCAGGGAATGCGATAGCATTGAGCACATACTACAAGCCTTTAAATCTCTAGGTGTCCCTAGTAGGAGGAGTTTTGTCTCCTGAGGGTTTTCAGCTATAACACCTACAAACATATCCCACAAAAACCAATCATTTGAGATGCAATCAATTCGTGCCCATATTGAAACAATGTATGCAAAAGCCAAAAAGTAAAGACTAACATTAACTTGCAAAACTGACTGCATGGCTCAGTTTTTATTGAAAAGCCCAAATTCAAGATACTCAAGCATCAAAGACACATTCGCCGAACGCCATTAGATGTAATTCACCTCAACTCTAATTCTCACAAGATATCGCTTATATTTTCACACGGAACTTAGGCAAATTCACTCATTAAGCATATGCGAAAAAAGTTATGCACAAGAAATTTTAAATCATAATCGCATATGAATATATCATTGAAAGAACGCTTGATTTGTATGCAAAAGATCTCATGAAAAGAATCAAACATTATGAACAAGATAAACACAAGATGCATTACTTTCCTAGCAGGGATAACTAGCAGATCAATTAGGCTTTTCATAAGGTTGTGATGGGGCTATTGGGCAAAAGTAAAGAAAGAACGGGCAATATGAATTTAAAAACCTAGGATCATCCAATGAGAGTCTTCAATTACCTTTACGGCTTAGTACAAGCTCCTAAGTCCTCATTGACTTTCATTGTAAGTGGAATAATGCCACTCACCATCTACTTTAGTCTCATAATTCTCCATCCTTTCTTGCCAACTCTTTTGAGAGTAGGTACAATAACTCAAAGTTATTGACTTATTGTAATCTTTAAAAACCTTTCTCTGATTCTCACTACTCACCCTTCATTTTGGTGGCAAAACCTCTATTTTTTTTTTTGAACAGAGATTTACAACACTTTGCTAAATTCAGACAACATTTTTGGATTGAATGCAACTCCTTATCGGTCTCAGATCAATTTCTACCCCCTTCTCGTGTAGAATTATTGTATTTCCTTCACATTATCAAAGCATGATCCCAAGTTATATGGTATAGCAAAATTATAGGTTTACTTGGGTTATAGTTAATGAGGTAAAGAAAGAAAAAAGCTATACAGTGTTTGGCTTCAAACAGGGCTATGGAGCACACACATAAGGTAGGAAATATTTAAGGCCTTTTAGATAGTTCAAACATACATAGTCTAACATCACTTCCAGTGGCTCATCTTACTCAAGATCAAAAATTATCAAGTGCAATCT